>ML314330.1:0-50639 GCA_005239505.1 Nicotiana paniculata | reverse complement strand
CTAAAACAACTTGCATAATTAAACTACAAAGTAAAGAAGAAAATATGTACAAATTGATGTTTTCCCTTGGATCCACTCTAATCTCGAATCTCTGTGTATCTCCCGTGAATCCCCCCTGTAGTTGTGTTTTAGGAGTCTATTTATAGGTTTAGGGTGAACCCTAACCGTGTAGGAGACTTCTATTACAATTAGAAAACACTTAAACCCGTCAAAACTCGGTTTCTGGCCGACTGGGGACCCTGGCGTTTGGACCAAAACGCCTGGCTAACGCCAGGCTAGGGCTGGCGTTTCAGCCCAAACGCCAGCCCTAGGAATTCTACAAGCCATGTCTAATATAGTATTTTTTATGGGTGTGTTGTGCACCACACTTATAAGCAGGAGGATACATGGCATTTAGGACTTTCACTCTTTCTTCTTATTCTAGATCGTGTGGTAGAGCTCACTTTTAATGATTCAAACTCCTGAATTCTATTTTACTCGTAATAAGATGATACCTACAACCAAAAAAAATTTGGTAAGAGATTGCATATGGCTGTCAAAGGGTTGAGTCAGAAGAACTCAATTTTGCATGACACTTATGATGAGTAATTGTAAGGTCTTCAGTAGATCATGTGTGTACTAAGACGTGTAAGCCTCTCGATAAGGACCCTTGAGACAAGAATATCTATCCACCCCTACGGTGAAAGGTAATGAGAGATTCAGAAGATAGATACAATTTTCAAAAAGTAAGAGAAGTAAGATAAGGAAGGGGACGAGTCGCCCAGTTAATGAAGATTATCACTATTTACAATTCAAGTAGAGGAATATAAGTCTTTTGAGTTACCTTAAAAAATAATGGAGGTATATACAATTGATCACACCCATTTAAGTTATGCCCTATGGGGGCTGACAGGTGTAGTTTAAGAGAAGGACGGGATATCAGGATCCGGCTGAGGTTAAAGTAACCCAAAATGGTGAATGAATTATTTGTGTTAGTTGGCATTTCCGAAGGATATTGCAAATGTGGTAATAGATCTCTTTGTGAGACACCCAGATGGTGAACTCTAAAATAGTACAACTAGATATGAGTACTACAATGATAGGCTTTTGATGCATGGAAGGTATAAATATTATCTTAGTGTGGCAACCGCCCCTAGTAGAGAGAGTATATTAGGCAACCCGAAGATCCAGTAGATGGAGCAAAGGGGAGATAAAACCAAAAGAATGTCTTGTTGAAGTTCTAAGAATAAAGTGATAGACAAAATTGTTAGCAGGTAAATAAGAAGAGAGTCAATGAACCATTATGAGTAAGATGTGATACATGGATAACAACGGTAGATCTATTACATTTTAAAATTGAGATGCTCTGAATGATATCGGTGCACGATAAGCCAAGGGAGGCTAACGTACACCCTCGATGGAAAGGAGATGTAAACAAGCAGTTCCAGTGACCGCTGCTGTAACACCAGCGACCTCAGCGATGCAGTCTTTCACTCCACTAACTGTTGGAAGTATTTTACAAACTAGATTCCAATCAATTCGAGAGGAAAAGGAGCTAAGTGAAGATGAGGAACGTAACAGTAACCAATGGAACAATACAAGTGTTGTAAAGGAGAAGAAAATCCAAAAATGTAAGGACCACCTGCCAACTAGTCCAAAATGACTAAATTTTCCGAAGCAGTATCTTCACAGCCATCTGCAGATCCAGATCTAGTAGCAACAATAGAGGCTGGGAAGGAGAAGAATCAGCATGTAAAGGAGCTTAGACAACAGAACCGTAACTCTTAGATGGGGATGAGATTGGAGTATGTTCCACCAAGTCATAGATATGGTAAGGTTATTCAAATTGAGGAAGAAGATGTAAGTAAAGCTAAATGAAGATTGGGCGACTGCTTTAATTAGCTATGTGCTTGGTGATGCTCCGTATGATAAATTTATGGAGAGCTCTGTAGAATCAGTGTGACATTTTATCACTAAACCACAGATTCTGTACCACAAACATGGATATTATGTGTTTCGATTCACAACAGTAGAGGAAAGAGATATAGTCATGCAAGCAGTGTTACACCCCATGTTTTCGTACATGAGAGTACATCGTAAGTCAATTGATGTAAGTTCGGAAATAAGATTATATTTGATGGAATATAAAGTAAGTTAATCATTTTACATTGGAAGTTACAAATATTTAAGATCATGAATAACGAGTACCAAGAGGTTTGGAAAGCTTAGAAGCTAAACCAATTGAAGAAAATAAGTTTCGTCGAAAGTCGACGAGTTTGGAATGTTATAACATGTACTTTAGGGTGAGGTTGTGGTTCATTACATGATAAGGAGGTTATTCGATGAGTTAATTTTTATCGTATGATAGTTGTGTTCTACATTTTGATGTCAAGCAAGTTGTGGAATAAAAGTCGGCAAAGGTCTTCACAAGTTACACTCATAATGTGCTTAAAATTAGGTCAAATATAACTGAGATTTAATCCCAATATAATTGGAATTATTAGATGATCTACAAAAAAAAAATCAGATCTATGAGTCTAGTTTCCAACGCATTAAACCGTTCATCGATACGACGTAGGAGTAGTGAGATATTTGCAGTTTCGCGAGACTGCGCAGACATCATAAGTGACAAGTAGGTTGATCACTAGAGCTCTTTGAGCAATACATTTGATGTGCTATATGAGGTCTTATTGGGACATATAATATACCAAATTGAAGGACTTGTAATTTAGTTTCCAATTCTCTTAATCGTTTGTTTATACGAAATCAAGATAAAAAGATATAAGCGTCGGAAGATGGACCAATCCTAGGATGCCAAGCTAGTACCTCTTTGACTTTTCCAAACTTGATATATAAACCTTAGGTCGGCTTTATCTTCATTATTCAGCATTAAAAGACCAGAGAACACCCATAAACATAAACTGAAGCTATCTTCTAGTGTTTCAAAGAATATTATCATTCCGTGCAAGAAATCGAGAAGCAATAACATCAAAACGATCCCTACGACGTAAGTGTCATTATACTGCCTCTCCTTTTTCTTTGTAGTTAGTGTTTTGGAAGGTAATTCATAGTTAATAAACGTCTAATATCTGTATTTAAGTTTTTATATATCAAGGAAGGTTGATAAATATGTTTCCTAATAGTTAGAACTCACGGGATGGTGATCGGAAGCACTATGTTCGAGTTATTTGACTTGTAGTGGACTGTTTTGTGTTGTTGTTGGTCTTTTACTACTGTTTTGTAATGTTTTGGAGGTGGAAGAGTGTGTATAAACACCATATATATGTAGGTTTGTGAGCTGGTCGTTCGTTGTAACATTTCTTGGTCGTTTGACACGACTACGGTGGTCATCTTATGTGTGAAGTGATTAGGTTGTGTGTGGAATGTTTTGGGAGGCTCAATATGATTATTATTGATGTTGTTTGGGCTGTTTTGTGATTTTTTTGACTTGTATGAAGTCATATAAATAGGGGAGGTTCTGTCCGTTTCATCGTAAAATAGGTTGTGGTCGATACATAATAGTTATGACGCTTAAACGATAACGATAGTGTCGTTTCTCTTATTGTAGATTAAGGAGTTGTGAAATTTGTGTAGCTTTAGGTTGGGGAAGTATATACAAGGTATGTTAAGGATATACCTTCTTTCTTTTTGGCATGATCCAAATAATACAAATGAACGAGCTTCCAAAGATACTCTAGTCTTAGAAGCTAGCAGTACTTATATTGTTTCCCTTCTTGTGGAACAATTGATGTTAAGGTTGCTTCTCTTATTCTTATGTTATCAATGTTGTTGGTACTTCCCGATTCTTATAAGATTCTCTATGAAGAGTTAGCCCTAATGATGTGTACGGAGAATATCGACCTTACAGCGATCCGAAATGTTCAGAACATAATTCCAGTGATTCCTGCATGCATTATATATATGTATCTATTTTACTCTACCTAGCCATGCTATAGTCGGCCAGGTTATGGCACCTATTGTGCAATGACTGACCAGTTTGGTCTACCGAGTCCTCTTTGAGGCCGGGTAAGATATGATGATGATGATCCCCACAGAGGTGAATGTTCTATGATGATGATGATGCCCACAGAGGAGGATGTTTAAAAAGATTATGTGTGTATATGTATCATGCATTTCATGTTCATGTCTCTTAGAAGCACTCAGATGCTACAGGTTGTATCTCCTACATCTCTCTTTACATTACTGTTCTTATTTATGCTTTCCTACCTTACGTACTCAGTACTTTATTCGTACTGACATCCTTTTATTTGTGGACGCTGCATGTCGTGCTGCAGGTCCTGATAGACATATAGACAAAGCTCCCCCACCACAATAGGCTTTTCAGTTCAGCGGTTATAGGCGAGGTCCCTTCTCCGGACATGTCGTGGTCTGTGTATTCATTTTTTAATAGATATTATGGGTATGTCGGGGCCCTATTCCGGCTATGTTGCATTACTTATGCTCCTTTAGAGGCTCATAGACAGGTGTCCACTCATGTATAGTTTGGTATGCCTTGTTGGCTATTTTTTGTTGTATAGTCTTTCATGGCAGCGTTGTAGCTCGTACCTTTTATGTAGTTTCTTAGCAATCTTGTCATCCCATGTGATGTATGTTCATGATCCATATCTACCATTTATATTGATCTCGTTATCCCTTAATGATAATAAGAAGGTTATTTAAAATGTACGTTGGTGCTCAGCAACTATGGCCCGGGTGCTAGTCATGATCCTTAAGTTTTGGTCGTGACACACTTGGTATCAGAGCAGGTCTGTCCTAGGGGTTGTCTATGAGCCGTGTCTAGTAGAGTCTTCTTTATCGGTGTGTTGTGCACCAAACTTATACGCAAGTGGCTACAGGGAATTTAGGATTGTTACGCTTTCTTATTACTCTACATCATGTGGTAGAGCTCAATCGTAAGAACTCAATTTCATTAATTCTATCTTATTTATAATACGACGATGCATACATCTCTAAATATGGATGGTAAGAGATTGAAATGTGGTTGTGGAAGAGTTAAGTAAGAGGAACTCAACTTTGCATCATGCTTATAATGAGTAAATGTGAGGGCTTTAGCAGATCATGTGTGTACTAAGATGTGTTAGTTTCTCAATAAGGAGCTCTAAAGGAAAATATCTATCTACCCATATGGTAAAAAGAAATAAGAGAATCAGAAGGTAGATACGAGTATTAACAAGTAAAAGGAGAAAGATAAAGAATGGTACGAAGTACCTAGTTAATAAAGATTATAAGTATTTATAATTCTAGTAGAGAAATATAAGCATTTTTAGTTACTTTCAACGGTAAAAAAGATATATACAATCGTCCATACCAATCTCAATTATGCCCTACAGGAGCTAATTAAAATAATTTAAGAGAACGATAGGATATCTGGATGCAGCTGGTAGAGTAACCGAAAATTGTTGATAGATTGTTATCATTATTTAACATTTTTGAAGGGTAGTGCAGAACATGGTAATAGTTCTCATTTAGAGATAGCCATATGGTCACTCTAGAATAGAACAGTGAGATATGAATACTAGAATATTCAGAAATCTCAGAAGATAGGCACTAGGATCCTAGAAGGGATAAATATTTTCCTTATTATGACTCCAGCCACTAGTAAAAAAAAAAGAATGTTAGGCGTCCCGAAGAGCCAGTGATATGGAGCAGGGGGAGCTAAATGTGAAAGAACGTCATGTTGAAGTCTTTATAATAGGCAATAGACAGAGACATTAGCGTGAGAATAAGAAGAGAGTAAATGAAACATTATGAGTAAGAGGTGATAAATGAGTGATAGCGGTAAATCAGAATATGGTATAATGATAAAGTCTATAGTCAAGTGAAGGAAAAAAAAAGAAAAGAGACAGGCCTTGAGACAATACAAAAGTGTAAGCCATAAAGCTATACCCTCATTTCGAGAAATGAGTTGGTGACTCACATATGATTACCATAAGGAAAATTTAGACGCCCAAGTAACAGAAATTATTATGGGATAGTAAAAAAGAAAAAAAAATTGAACATGAATTAGGGATCAAAAGAATTGGTAATAGTCGACATTGTTTCAAAGATAGTGTTTCGACAATAATAGAATGAACAATAGAAGAAAAACCTTTAAAGGTCATTCACGAAGACGCTTCCGTAAAGCAAGCACTATGAGCAGAGTTAAGCTTAAGGGTCTAAATGTGCCAGTTATACCACGTCTCACCCTTTTGTGTACAAACTATACCTGGTTTAGAAGGGTTACCTCAAGGCGAGTAATTTCTTTGAAGATGTAGAAACAAAATGCCAAAGATGAAGAGGTAAATATAGAATGGTAAAGGTAGAATGTGGTAAAAAGGTGAAAGTAATAAGATTGCATTTATTCATATCCTACAGATATAATATAACTCCAGGACATTATGCAAGCATGATGTTGGGGAGAATCAATAATGGTTTTACACTCAATGATATTGATATATAAGTGGGAATGAAAACTTGATACATAAGGACCCAGTACAAGAGGTAAGTTAAGACAAAGAACATAACCCAAGAGGCTTTACATAAAATAAAGATATGAGAGTGAACTAATGGGTAGTCAGTAGTTGATCCAGGAAGAGCCTAGTTATGGATAGATACGAGGATATAGGCAATTAGTAGATCATGCAAGATAAACGTAGTGAAACCCAACATAGGAAATTCAGTCTCTTAGAAATATTCAAACAAAGTTGGGGTAGTAGAAGGTAGAATATAAGTGTTACGGAAATAAAAGAGAGTTCCACAACGGAGACAACTAAAATTTCAATTCAGAAGAAACCCTACAATCACAAGGGCATGGAGGTAAGTGACTAAGGATAATGATAGGCGAGTAAGAACATCTGAAATACCGTGGGATATACAATATAATAAGGTCTCAGCTATATAAGACTTAGAAGTTCATCCCTAAGTACTATAATGAAAGCCTAGCTGAGGAAATAAGGAAGCAGGCTTCCACATAAGCACAGTGACCTAAAGTAGAAATGGTCTTGTAACAACGGTCTCACTATAATGTTGTATGCACTCCATAAGAAAGTGGAACCTATCGTAGCTAATGAACGGAAGAAGAAAAAAAAATCAAGTAAAAGTTTATAATTGAGATCATACGAGTTATAGGGAACTCCCGTATTCATGGACACTAAGATAGGCCAAGTATCCATTTAGCAAGTAGCAGAAGAACCAGGAAAAGTAATTGTTTACATTTAAAGACAACTGAGAAGGCGTGAAAGGAAATCTATGGTGCTAACATGATGAAAGGAAGGTTACGAGTAGTATAAGTAGATGTGTGTAGGTCGCAAGCTAAAGTATGGTAGAGAAACAAGGTTTAAGCTAGGAAGGAGTAAGGATAAGAAAAGGTGAGTGAGTAATGTTACATCCCATGTTTTCGTACGTGAGAGTACATCGTAAGTCAATTAATGTAAGCTCAGAAATAAGATTATAGTTGGTGGAACATAAAGTAATTTAATCATGTTACATTGGAGGTTACAAATATTTAAGGTCATGAATAACGAGTACCAAGAGGGTTGAAAAGCTTAGAAGCTAAACCAATTGAAGAAAATAAGTTTCGTCAAAAGTCGACGAGTTTGGAATGTTATAACATGTACTTTAGGGTGAGACTATAGTTAATTACATGATAAGGGAGTTATGCTATGAGTTAATTTTTATCGTATGATAGTTGTGTTCTACATTTTGAAGTCAAGCAAGTTGTGGAACAAAAGTCGGCAAAGGTCATCACAAGTTACACTCATAATGTGCTTAAAATTAGGTCAAATGTAACTGAGATTTTCTCCCAATATAATTGGAATCTTTAGATGATATACAAACAAAATTTTAGATCTATGAGTCTAGTTTCCAATGCATTAAACCGTTCATCGATACGACGTGGGAGTAGAGAGATATTTGTAGTTTCGCGAGACTGCGCAGACATCATAAATGACAAGTAGGTGGATCACTAGATCTTTTTGAGCCATACATTTCATGTGCTATATGAGGTCTTATTGTCACGCCCCGAAATCCCACCTTCGTGCTGTGATGGCGTCTAAAGTTGAGCCCGCTAGACAAGCCAACGTGTTCAGTTAAACTAACACGATAAAACCGAATTAACAAAATAAGCTAAAAAAGGTTCACAACTTAATAGTGGAAATAGATAATGTTTCAAAGCTAAGTAAAGACAACATAATACAACGTCACAATAATTTCCCAAAACCTGGAGTCACAAACTCACGAACTGTCTATAGGAGTGCTAAATACAAAGTCTGAAAAGAAATACATGACTGTCTCTGAAAAACAGAAGAAAAACAAGAAAAAAATGAAGAACTAGGGATAGGAGAGACGCCAAGGCCCACGAACGCCAGCGGTTATCCCTTAAAGCCTCTAAGGTGAACTGAAGGATACCCCATCAACGTTGTCCACTGGGTCCGAGTGCGGGATCTGCACAACAATAAGAGGTGTAATGCATCATCAGTACAACCGACCCCATGTACTGAGTAAGTGCCGAGCCTAACCCCGGCCGAAGTAGTGACGAGGCTGGACTTGACAACAAACATTAACCTATCATATTCTACAACATATATCGTAGAACAACAAATCAAGATATAAACAATTACGTAGGGGAATACGGGAACATACAATGGGGTAATAGGTGAAATAGAGCAGTTTATTAAGCACATAGGAACATACAAGAAGACAATTTATCAGAAATATGCTAATGAAACAAATATAATGCAAGAAAAGTAATAAATGGCCCTTCGTGCTTTTACTCTCTTCCTCACAATGCAATATAGGATGTAAGATAACATTAACCGTGGCACAGCATCACCCTTCGTGCTTTTACTCTCTTCCTCACGATGCAATGTATCATGTATGGTCATGTAATCATGGCACGGCATCAACCTTCGTGCTTTTAAATATAAATCATGGCACGACATCAATCTTCGTGCTTTTAAATATAAATCATGGCACGACATCACCCTTCATGCTTTTAATCTCTTCCTCGCTATGCAATGTATGATGTAATCAATGTAAATCATGGCACGACATCACCCTTCGTACTTTTACTCTCTTCCTCACTATGCAATGTATGATGTAATCAATGTAAATCATGGCACGACATCACCACCATTCGTGATTTTAATCTCTTCCTCACTATGCAATGTATGATGTAATCAATGTAAATCATGGCACAGCATCACCCTTCATGCATTTACTCTCTTTCTCACCATGCAATGTATGATGTAATCAATGTAAATCGTGGTGCGTCATCACCCTTCGTTCTTTACACTCTCCTCACTAATGCAAAAACAATTATCAAAATGACAAGGAATGCAGCATAGTGGAATCAGAAATCACGATCACCCAGCAAGGGCAAAATATCAGTCATTATCATAACAAATTGCCCGGCAAGGGTCTCAGCTATAACCAACCTTTTCAACAACAATCAACTTCCAAGTAGAGATGATTTCATAATACAATGGATATGGAAGTAAGGACAAGAATTTCATCAAAACCGGACTCACGTGCATGTTTGACACACAATACATAGGTACTCGTCACCTTACCTATGCATTGGACATGATAAACCCTTAGCACATAGCATGCGATACCTATTCCCTCACCAAAGTTAGGCAAGACACTTACCTCGGGTCCAAAAATAGCAATCAAGCCTCTAACACCGCCTTTCCTTTTGAATTCAACTCCGGAACAAAAATATCTAGACATAATTAACTTATTTATATCAATAATGACTCAATAAATATATCCCATAACCTAGTTATCCATTTCCTAGCATTCATCCAAAAATACAAAAATTCAACCCCGGGTCCGCTTGCTCGGATTCCAATAATTCTCGAAGGGAACACTCACCCAAAGCCTAGGGATCATTAGTATACGATTCTTACTTGGTTTCATGGCCAATTCACAGAAAATTCTCAAATGATTACAACTTCTAGGTTACTACCCAAATTCTTGACTTTTGCACTAATTTATGTAGGTAATTAAGCTAGAATCCATGCATGAAGCTAATTTTTGAGTAGAGTTCACTTACCTTAGAAGAACAGGTCGTTAGCCCTTAGCAACGGAGTAAAATCGCCCAAGGAAGAAGAAAGAAATGAGGAAAATGGGTTTAGAATGCGTATATAAAACACACTTCCTGCACAGTGATTCCGCACCTGCGGCTTGGGGACCGCACCTGCGAGAAAAATCTCGCACCTGCGGAAATGGGCTGGGGAGCCTGGACCCGCGCCTGTGGAGTGGACACCGCACCTGCGGCTCCGCTCCTGCGGAATATTTTCCGCACCTACGATGATTGGCCAGACCATTGGATGACCGCCCTTGCGATGTTGGGGACCGCAGGAGCGGTCCCGCACCTACGACTGGGAAACCGCACCTGCGATCACACCAGAACAGGTGCACCAACAACTATGTTTGCTGGTTTTTAGCCATGTTAGGTGCCCGGAAGGCACCTTGGCCCACCCGAGAGCTAGTCCAAATATACCAACGAGTTCCAAAACATAACATGGACTCGCTCGAGCCTTTGGAACACTGAAAACAATGCTAAAACTCAAAATCACACCCCCAAACCCCAAGAACCAAACTTAGGAACTTTAAGTTTTCTATACTTCGCTAACAACGTGCCGGAACTGACCTATACAACTCGGAATGACATAAAATTTCATAGGTAACTCACACTACATATATTAAACCCATTCCGGGCTCCGGAACCATAATATGCGCCCGATAACCCAGGTTTCACATCAAAGTTCTTTTCCAACAGTCTTTCTTATTTTCAGAAAAACAATTTCTTTAAAAATTCATTTCTCGGGCTTGGGACTTCGGAATTTGATTCCGGGCATATGCCCAGGTCCCATATCTTCCTATGTACCCTCCGGGACCATCAAATCGCGGGTCCGGGTCCATTTGCAAAAAAATTGACCAAAGTCAACTTTATTCCATTAATTATCATAAACTCAATAGTTCAACACATTTCCACATAAAAACTTCTCGGCTACGTGCTCGGGTTGTGCACGCACATCGAGGTGGGATTAACAGAGGCTTTTGGGGCCTCAAAACACAGTTTCTTCTAAATTACACAAGATAATTTTTTGGGTCATCACACTTATTGGGACATATAATATAACAAATTTAAGGTCATGGAATGTAATTTCCAACACCCTTAACCATTTGTTCATACAACATCAGGATAAAAAGATATAAGCGTCGGAAGATGGACCAATCCTAGGGTGCCAAGCTAGCACCTCTTTGACTTTTCCAAAGTTGATATATATAAGTCTTATGTCGGCGCTCTCTTCATTATTCAGCATAAAACGACCAGAAATGACCCATAAACATAACCTCAAGCTATCTTATAGGTTTCAAAGAAGATTATCATTCCGGGTAAGAAATCGAGAAGCAATAACATCAAAATGATCCCTATGACGTAAGTGTCATTATACTGCCTCCCCTTTTTACTTGTAGTTAGAGTTTTGGAAGGTACTTCATAGTTAATAAAAGTCTAATACATGTATTTAAGTGTTTAAATATCAAGTAAGGTTGATAAATATGTTTCCTAATAGTTAGAACTCATGGGACGGTTATCGGAAGCCGTGAGATCGAGTTATTTGACTTGTAGCGGACTGTTTTGTGTTGTTGTTGGGCTTCGTATTTTACTACTGTTTTGTGGAGTTTTGGAGGAGGAAGAGTGTGAAAAAAAACCATTTAGATGTAGTTTGTGAGCTGGTCGTTCGTTGTAACATTTCCGGGTCGTTTGACACGACTACGGTGGTCGTCTTATGTGTGAAGTGATTAGGTTGTGTGTGGACTATTCTGGGAGGCTCAATATGATTTTTATTGATGTTGTTTGGGATGTTTGGTGATTTTTTCTACTTATGTGAAGTCATATAAATAGGGGAGGGGCTTTCCGTTTCATTGTAAAATAGGTTGTTGTCGATACATAATAGTTATGACGCTTAAACGATAACGATAGTGTCGTTTTTCATATTGTAGATTAAGGAGTTGTGACATTTGCGTAGCTTGAGGTTGGGAAAGTATATACAAGGCATGTCAGGCTATCCCTTTCCTTCATTTGCACGACTCTGATTGTACATTATGCAATGAACGAGCTTCCAAAGATACTCTACTCTTAGAAGCTAGCAGTACTTATATTGTTTACATTCTTATGGAACAATTCATGTTGAGGTTGCTTCTATTATACTTATGTTATCAATGTTTTTTGTACTTCCTGATTCTTATAAGATTCTCGATGAAGAGTTAGACAAATTGACGGGTACGATGAATATTGACCTTACATCGCTCCTAAATATTCCGAATATGATTTCAGTGAGTCCTGCATGCATTATGTATATGTATCTATTTAACTCTACCGAGCCGCGCTATAGTAAGCCAGGTACGGCACCTATTGTTCAACCACTGATCAGTTGGCTTTTCCGAGTCCTCTTTGAGGTCGGGTATGATATGATGATGTTGATGCCCACAGAGTCGAATGTTCTATGATGATGATGATGCCCACAGAGGCGGATGTTTAAAACGATTATGTGTGTATATGTATCATGCATTTCATGTTAATATATCTTAGAAGCACTCAGATGCTACAGGTTGTATCTCTTACATCTCTCTTTACATTACTTTTCTTATTTATGCTTTCCTGCCTTACGTACTCAACACTTTATTCGTACTGACGTCCTTTTATTTAAGGACGTTGCATGTTGTGCTGAAGGTCCTGATAGACAGGTAGACAAAGCTGCCCCACCACAATATGCTTTCCAGTTCAGCGGTTATAGGCGAGATCCCTTCTCCAGACTTGTCGTGGTCTTGGTATGCATTTTTGTTATAGATATTATGGGTCGGGGCCCTGTTCCGGGTATGTTGCATTAATTATTCTCCTTTAGAGGCTCATAGACAGGTGTCGACTCATGTATAGTTTGGTATGCCTTGTTAGCTAATTTTTGTTGTATAGTCTTTCATGGCAGCGTTGTAGCTCTTACCTTTTATGTAGTTCTTAGCAATCCTGTCATCCCATGTAATGTATGTTTATGATCCATATCTACCATTTATATTGATCTTGTTATCCTTTAATGATAATAAGAAGGTTAGATAAAATGTACATTGGTGCTCGGCAATTATGGCCCGGGTGCTAGTCATGATCCTCCAGTTTGGGTTGTGACAAACTTGGTATCAAAGCAGGTCTGTCCTAGGGGTTGTCTATGATCCGTGTCTAGTAGAGTTTTTTTTATGGGTGTGTTGTGCACCACAGTTATAATCTAGATGCTACAGGGAATTTAGGACTGTTACTCTTTCTTCTTACTCTAGATCGTGTGGTAGAGCTCAATCATAAGAACTCAGCTTCCTCAATTCTATCTTATTTATAATACGACGATTCATACATATTGAAAGAAAAAAGAGAATTATAAGGTAGATACGAGTTTTAGCAAGTAAATGAAGCAAGATAAAGAGTGGTACGAAGTACCTAGTTAATAAAGATTATTACTATTTATAATTCTGGCAAAGAAATTTAAGCATTTTTAGTTAATTTCAACGGTAACAGAGATATCTACAATTGTCCATACCAATCTCAATTATGCCCTATGGGAGTTAACTGAAATAATTTAAGAGAAGGATAGGATATCAGGATCCAGCTAGGATTAGAGTAACCAAAAATTGTGGATAGATTGTTATCATTATTCAACATTTTTGAAAGGTAGTGCAGAACAAGGAAATAGTTCTCATTTGGAGATAGCCATATGGTCACTCTAGAATAGAACAATAAGATATATTCAGAAAGTTCAGAAGATAGGTGCTAGGATCCTAGAAGGGATAAATATTTTCCTTAGTATGACTCCAACCACTAGTAAAGAAAAACAATAAAAAAAGAAAAATGTTAGGATTCCCGAAGATCCAGTGATATGAAGTAGGGGGAGCTAAATGTGAAAGAACGTCATGTTGAACTCTTTATAATAGGGTGATAGACAGAGATATTAGCATGAGAATAAGAAGAGAGTAAATGAAACATTATGAGTAAGAGGTGATAAATGAGTGATAGCGGTAAATTAGAATATGGTATAATGATAAAGTTTATAGTCGAGTGAAGGAAAAAAAATGAGAGGAGTCAGGCCTTGACAAAATACAAAAGTGTAAGCCATAAAGCTATACCCTCATTCGATAAATGAGTTGGTGACTCACACGTGATTACCATAAAGAAAAGTTAGACCCCCCAAGTAATTGAAATTAGTACGGGATAGTAAACAAGAATAAAAAAAATCAACATGAGTTAGGGGTCAAAGGAATTGGTAATAGCCTACATTGTTTCAAAGATAGTGTTTTGACAATAATAGAATGAACATTAGAAGAATAACCTTTGAAGGTCATTCACGAAGACGCTTCCCTAAAGCAAGCACTATGAGCACTCAGATGCTACAGGTTGTATCTCCTACATCTCTCTTTACATTATTGTTCTTATTTATGCTTTCCTACCTTACGTACTCAGTACTTTATTCGTACTGACAACCTTTTATTTGTGGATGCTGCATGTCGTGCTGCAGGTTCTGATAGACAGGTAGAGAAAGCTCCCCCACCACAATAGGCTTTCCAGTTCAGCGGTTATAGGCGAGATCCCTTCTCTGGACTTGTCGTGGTCTTGGTATGCATTTTTGTTATAGATATTATGGGTATGTCGGGGACCTATTCCAGCTATGTTTCATTACTTATGCTCCTTTAGAGGCTCATAGACAGGTGTCCGCTCATGTATAGTTTGGTATGCCTTGTTGGCTAATTTTTGCTGTATAGTCTTTCATGGCAGCGTTGTAGCTCATACCTTTTATGTAGCTTCTTAGCAATCTTGTCATCCCATGTGATGTATGTTCATGATCCATATCTACCATTTATATTGATCTTGTTATCCCTTAATGATAATAACAAGGTTAGATAAAATGTACGTTGGTGCTCAGCAACTATGGCCCGGGTGCTAGTCATGATCCATAAGTTTGGGTCGTGACAAACTTGGTATCAGAGAAGGTCTGTCCTAGGGGTTGTCTATGAGCCGTGTCTAGTAGAGTCTTGTTTATGGGTGTGTTGTGCCCCACACTTATACGCAAGTGGCTACAGGGAATTTAGGACTGTTACGTTTTCTTATTACTCTAGATCATGTGGTAGAGCTCAATCGTAAGAACTCAATTTCCTTAATTCTATCTTATTTATAATACGACGATGCATACATCTCTAAATATGGATTGTAAGAGATTGCAATGTGGTTGTGGAAGAGTTGAGTAAGAGGAACTCAACTTTTCATCATTCTTATAATGAGTAAATGTGAGGGCTTCAGCAGATCATGTGCGTACCAAGATGTGTTAGTTTCTTAATAAGGAGCTCGAAGGAAGAATATCTATCTACCCATATGGTAAAAAGAAATAAGAGAATCAGAAGGTAGATACGAGTACGAACAAGTAAAAGGAGAAAGATAAAGAATGGTACGAAGTACCTAGTTAATAATGATTATAAGTATTTATAATTCTAGTAGAGAAATATAAGCATTTTTAGTTACTTTCAACGGTAACAGAGATATCTAAAATTGTCCATACCAATCTCAATTATGCCTTACAGGAGCTAACTAAAATAATTTAAGAGAAGGATAGGATATCAGGATGCAACTGATAGAGTAACCGAAAATTGTTGATAGATTGTTATCATTATATAACATTTTTGAAGGGTAGTGCAGAACATGGTAATAGTTCTCATTTAGAGATAGCCATATGGTCACTCTAGAATAGAACAGTGAGATATGAATACTAGAATATTCAGAAATATCAAGAAGATAGGAACTAGGATCCTAGAAGGGATAAATATTTGCCTTAGTATGACTCCAGGCACTAGTAAAAAAATATAATGTTAGGCGTCCCGAAGAGCCAGTGATATGAAGCAGGGGGAGCTAAAATGTGAAAGAACGTCATGTTGAAGTCTTTATAATAGGCAATAGACAGAGACATTAGCATGAGAATAAGAAGAGAGTAGCTGAAACATTATGAGTAAGAGGTGATAAATGAGTGATAACAGTAAATCAGAATATGGTATAATGATAAAGTCTATAGTCAAGTGAAGGAAAAAAAAAGAGAAAAGACAGGCCTTGAGACAATACAAAAGTGTAATCCATAAAGCTATACCCTCATTTCGAGAAATGAGTTGGTGACTCACACATGATTACCATAAGGAAAATTTAGACCCCCCAAGTAATATAAATTAGTATGGGATAGTAAAAAAGAAAAAAAAATTGAACATGAATTAGGGATCAAAAGAATTGGTGATAGTCGACATTGTCTTAAAGATAGTGTTTCGACAATAATAAAATGAACAATAGAAGAAAAACCTTTAAAGGTCATTCACGAAGACGCTTCCCTAAAGCAAGCACTATGAGCAGAGTTAAGCTTAAGGGACTAAATGTGCCAGTTATACCATGTGTCATCCTTTTGTGTACGAAATTCAATTATACCTGGTGTAGAAGGGTTACCGCAAGGCGAGTAATGTCTATGAATATTTAGAAACAAAATGCCAAAGATGAAGAGGTAAATATCGAATGGTAAAGGAAGAATGTGGTAAAAAGGTGAAAGGAATAATATTGCATTTATTCATATTCTACAGATATAATATAACTCCAGAACATTATGCAACCATGATGTTGGGGAGAATCAATAAGGGCTTCGCACTCGATGATATTGATATACGTAACGACCCGGCCGGTCGTTCCGAGAATTTAGCCCCGATTTCCCCGTTTTCTCTTCATTTTATGTGGTTCAACTTCATTTGCGTGTGTTGGGTGGGTTGGTCTGGGTTCAGAGCAGTCATGATGGGAATTGAGGCAATTAGTCTCTCAAGGTAGCCTAATAGTTGAGAAAGTCAACTGAGAGTTGACTTATTGGTGAACGACCTCGGAATGCAGATTTTATGGCTCATATAGCTTCATTAGGTGATGTGGGACTTAGGAGTCTGTTCAGAATATTTTTGTGATGTCCGGTGTAGAATTAGGCTTGAATTTGATGTAATTTTGGTGTTTTCGCGTTGTTTTTGGTGTTTTAAAGGCTGGACTAAGTTTGAATGCTGTTATGGGGTGTGTTGGTAGGTTTGGTTGAGGTCCTGAGGACCTCTTCTGTGTTTCGAGTGGTTAACGGATTGATTTTTGGTTTTGGAACTTGGTTGGTTTTCTGGTGTTTCTGTAGCAGAGTTCTACTCTATGCATTCACGGAGGGGGGCCCGCGTTTGCATAGAGTGTATGGTGGAATAGGGGCAGTTGTTATATGCATTCACGGACTAAGGGGTTTGAACACGGAGTGTTGAGCTGGGTGGTCATCGCGAACGCGAGGGTGTGTGTGCGTTCACGTAGAGTTGTGAGCCTTTTGAGGACCCCGGGCCTTTGACCTATGCGTTCGCGGGTCAGAGGGTGCATTCACGAAGGCGTGGGGGTAGCAGTGCTTCGCATTCGCGGGCTTGAAGCTACGTTCGTGTAGAGTTAAATTAGGGGCCTGTTGGATTGTTCTATGCGAACGCTGTCCTAGTAACGCGTTCATGATGAAGAAATATTTTAGCTGGCAGAATCTTTAAAAGGCCTGAGGTGCGTATTGGCTTACATTTTCTTCCATTGTTGCATGCGAGTTGAGAGCTATTTGAGAGGGATTTTAAATGAAATCAAGGGAATCACTTGGAGGTAAGGTTTTAAACTTCATAACTCGTTTTTATGTCAATTGCTAAGTGATTAAGCCATAAAATTTCTGGAATTGAACCAAAGTTGGGGAAAAAGGGTGCATGAAAAATTTATTTTTCTATTGAGGATTTGGGTGGGAAATTGTGGTCCGACTTTGATGTTCTTGGTATGTACGGACTTGTGGGAGGATAAGGGTTCTTGTGATGTAATTCTTATCGGAATCTAAGATGTGGGCTTGGGGATCAGGTTTTGCCGAATTTCGAGATTCTTGTTTAATTTGATGATTTTCGATTAAGTTGAGTTCCTTCGATATATATTGATGATGTCAAACTGATTTCGGCTAGATTCGGTGAAATTGGGAGCCAATTTGAGGGGCAAGTGCATTGCGGACTAGTGTTGCGGCCCGGTTGAGGTAAGTAATGGCTATAAATCTTGTCCCAAGGGTATGAAACAACGGACTTCATATTTCTTAATGTTCCTAGAATGGCGCACATGTCGGATGACGAGTATGTAGCGCGTACTGACTTTTGGATTGGACTAGGTCCTCTCTGTGCCGACTAATGAGTTGCATATTTACACACCCCTAGTGAGCGCATGTACCTACTGAGTGCGAGTGCCGAGTGCCGAGTGACGAATGATTGGGAGGCATGAGTGATTATGAGGTGCTGAGTGACTGATTATGAGTGATTGTGAGGCATGCCCGAGGGGCTGATTATGATTTACTCAAAACCTTATGTTAATTATGTTCTAAAGAATTGTGTAATATTTAAGATGTGAGCCATGTTTGGGGCCTAGTGCCGATCTTTTTCAGCCCCTTGGAGGCAATTTTACTGATATTCTCCCTACTTTGAAACTATGATTTTACAGTCAGTCTTTCTTGTGAAATCGTTGACACTCTTATTTGATGATATTACGATTTCTTGAAATAAAATACTAAATGGGTCGAGAAACCTATTTTATTTATGGCCCGAGTGGTACGTTGAGAATGTCTGACTTAGTAAGGACGAGGGCCAATGTTGTGAGCATATGTATGACATGAGACAGTCCGAGAGCATGAGAGTGATTGATGCCATAATTTGGCTTGTTTATTAGCGCTTGGGCTGAAGGAGCCCCTCTTAAGTCGGAGTCTTTACACACCCCTAGTGAGCGCATGTACCTTGTGAGTGCGAGTGCCGAGTGCCGAGTGTCGAGTGACGAGTGATGGCATGAGTGACTGTGAGGTGCTGAGTGACTGATTAAGAGTGACTATGAAGCATGCCCGAGGGGCTGATTATGATACATGTTTTGCCTGAGAGGCTGATTATGATATATGTTTTTGCCCGAGGGGCTACTGATGATTTTACTACTTTTACTCTGAGTTGTGAAATATGTTTTTCCCGAGGGGCTACTGATGATTTACTACTCTCACCCTGAGTTTATGAAATATGTTTTACCCGGGGGGCCTCTATATGATTCATTTCAGTTTTATACTAAACCTTTCAGTTGAAGTTGTTGAAAAATATACATTTTTAAAGGATTTTTCTGAAGATGATTTTAAGACATGATGATTTCACATATCTATGTTATACTGTTGGAAAGGGAGGTTGTGCCTCTTGTTATTTGATGACAAAGATTTTATGTGTTTCTTGCTGCTCAGACTTGATTTATTTTCATTACTACTGAGTTGGCATACTCACATTACTTCCAGCACCTTGTGTGCAGATCCAGGTGTTAGGGTAGGGTGAGCTGTCTATCTGTTCCGGAGATTCTCGGAGGTTCGCGAGGTGGCTGCACGCGTCCGTAGTCCTGCTCCCTCTCTTGGTTAATATTATAGAATTTATTTTCATTGAGTTGTATAATTATGTAGATGCTCATGACCAGTGACTCCGGGTTCTCTTGGGTTGTATTTAAATGTTCAGTATAGATTTATCTGTTTTATAAATCTTTAAAGGAACATTTATGGGAAATTAGTATAGTAAAGATGTAAAAGGGAAGCTTATTATGATTCGAGTTTGAGTTTTGGCTGGCCTAGTTCCATGACAGGCGCCATCACGACTGGCCTGGATTTGGCGTCGTGACAGTTTGGTATCAGATCCCTAGGTTTCATAGGACTCACCGGTCATGAGCAGGTTTAGTAGAGTCTTGCGGATCGGTAGACGTCTGTACTTATCTTCGAGAGGCTGCAAAACCCTTAGGAAAATCTCACATTTTAAAAAATACTTATCGTGTGTATCCATTGTATTCAGCCAAGAGCGTAACTCTTGAATTCCTTCCATGTATTCGAGCGCGCCTGAGAGCGCCTGGTATCAGCTGTGCATCGACGGCTTGTTGCTTCCTTGAATGAGATGTGATTTTGGCATGTTGGCAATGGGCCAGTCTGGAGGACTTGAGGCCTGATTCATTATGTGGCTCGATTGCTGAGATTTTTGTTGTGTGGGCACATGTAATTGGGGACTTGTATGTCCGTTCGTGTTCTTATTAATGAGAATTGATGACTAGATGCCTATGTGGTGGGTGTGAATTGATGGTTAGATGTGTTTAGACTATGAAATATGTCGAAAGGGTTGGATGGAAATGTGGTAAGATTTATTCAGTGTTTGATTTCTGTCTCGATTTGGTATATGGCCTGAGTTGTGAGTATGTTGGAAGACCTCTCAGGTTGTGTAGTTGTAGAGTGAAGCGGATTTCTCTGTTGGGTTATGAGTTCCTGACGATGTCTTATGAGTTGATCGTTTGCCCCAGTAACGTTCATGTATTTAATTGGCGGTGTGTTCCGGCCGTGTTAACACTCCTTGTTATTGTATTCATTGATGGAGTCCTGGCATATTCGCGTAGCCAGGAGTAGCATACTCAGTATCTGAGGATGGCATTATAAGGATTCAGGGAGAGAAGGCTCTATGACAATTTTCTTAGGGTAAATTTTGGCTCGGTTCAGTAGTATTCTTGGGACACGAGGTGTCCAGTGAGGGTATTCATGTGGTCAGTCATGTGTGGGTACAACTTCTAGAAGCTCGAGATTTCTGTGACCGCCGCTCTAGTGTTAGTTCTGCCATCACCGTCAGGTTTTTACCGCGTATTGTGTTGCCTCGAGGGTAGGCATTGGTTTGTTCAGATGCAGGAAGGTGTAGTGATTGCGTGATAGTTTTGGTCTTCAGAAGTGTAAGGAGAGATAGCAGTTGAGGCTAAGAGGGCAGGGGTATCTCCTCCGAGTTGTCCTAGGGTGTGTGGTCCCTATGTAGTTCTGTAATGAGTTCTCTTCTACCAGTAAAAGATATATGTTGTAATTGGAGTTCAGGTCGCTTGTGGAAGTGGCATGGCTATTGCGATGGTGGATGCGAGATTGGAAAATTATTTGAATGTTAGATGGTTGAGGTCGTATAAGCTTACGGAGGATTTAGTTGAATGCCACCACATCATGGTGGCAATGTTAATGTGTGGGCATAGTCTTGGTTGTCTTGATCCTTGGCTTTAAGCCAAGTGGGGGAGTTTGTTATTGATAAGTTGATTACATGATTACCTGTGGTATTGGTTCCAGTTCGAGGTATAGTGGTAAATCAGTTATGACCTGCAGGTATGGGATCTGGGAATGTCACGAATAATGGAAATTTCTTCGATATAGGTTGTAGTGCACTTGTTTTGGTAATTGGGTTCTATTGAATGATTTAGTGGATATTTAAAAGGTGTAGTGTGTGCAATGTATGAATTTGCTCATGGTTTCAAGTGAGTGGATTACTTTCCTAGCATGTTAGTGTGCAACAGGTCAGGTCGATTCTATCTAATTGGTCAGTGTGATTGAGATTTACGTTAGAGGATGTCAAGACTTGTGGTATTCTACATATCGGTATCAAGAAGGTAAAGGTAATGGCTTTCGATTCGTAGGAAGTCCCTTCAGGGTAAGTAATTTGGATGTGGTACTTTTGGGGATAATTGGGAGAGAGTATTCGGCGGCTTATGAGCCTTAGACGGTATGGTTAAATGCTTAGGTCGCGTGTGGTGAGTCTGGGTTGCAAATTTGTGGTATTACGACAGGAAGAAGTATCAATTTGAAGGTAATTTAGGAGAAACCTGGGTAAATAGAGCGACTTGGTAGTAGGTCGGATCGGCATGGTAAGGGATATAATTAGTTCTTTGGGTATTCAAAAGGTGACGAGTTTTTCGGGTATTTCTTAGCAATGCTCTTATTTTTTGTAGTCAGCGTAGTTTGGCTGAGTTAGAAGAGTTCAGTCCTGATGGTTTGCTGTTGTGAAAATGGGATTTCGGATAGTTCCTGATTGTTTCTACCGCGGTTAAGGGCGCATATTATCTTATGGCGTGTAGTGAATTTGTTTCTAAATGGGATCCAATTGAATTTCTTGTCTATTTGGGTGCATAGTCGTTTGTGGCTCAGAAGGGACCATGGAGTTCCCCCATTTTTCTAGGTTGGCATGGCGTGTGCGGTATGTTGGTTAGAGTTGAGAATTGCAAATGTGAGGTCACGATTCGGTTCTGGGAGGAAGGTCATAAATTCATAGGCAACATGGGCACTTTCAGGTGACTAGGTAGATGATATCACCAATTGGTGTGACTTTATGAGGGGGTATATTTCAGAAAGAGCAAATTGTTTGAGTTAAGGGTACTTCATTGGTATCGCGGCGCCCTATCGTTGGATCGACTGTTGATATTCTAGGTTTCTTGGTAAATGGAAGGATGATAGGGGTATCCCTCGTGGAATGAGTGAGTATTTGGGATGTGTTATTTATTCGCGCGGTGGAGTTGTGATCCTATATTGTAATCCGTACGTTTCATGGATTTCGAGGCTGAGAGTTCTCATAAAATGCATATTGTGTGGTAATGGATTGTGGAGATGCGAGCTGAGCTAGTGGGATGTTTGTATGTACCATGATTCTTTCATTATGTACTTTTCGGTAAGTTGTCTATCTGTTGTGGGTGATCAAAGAAATTTAGGGTCACTAGTAGGCTAATATGGGTGTGTGTTCTGCACCGGGTCGGAATTGTTGGCTCGGAGTTCCTATTATTGATAAAGGTACATTCGATTATGATTGATTTGCTCATGTTCTGGAGTGATCTATGAGTGACCCTTCGGTGTTGCGAGGAGTGGTGATTATTGGTTATATGCATATATGGTGCGGTTCTAATTGGGCTTTATAGCTAGATTTGAGTAAGGTAAGTAATTGGGTGTTGCAGGATTGAGGCGTGTTGGTTATATACCTTCTGTTTCAGGTGGCATAGTATCGTTCGGTTTCCTCCGTGGTTATGGCAATGCACTTTGAGTACTTGATGTCGAATTTCGAATGGTTATTGATTTTCTTGGGCAAGGTATCTTGAAATATTCCAAGTGGACCAGTGGATGGATGAGAGGAGGTCATTGGACCTAGAATGAATATTTTCGGAGTTTTCTACAGCATAGTTGGAAGGACAAATATCGGGAGTCGGCTTCGAAATCTGCTATAGTTCCTATTTGGGAAGGGGAGTTACATGTCTGATTGATCGGACGAATGGTTGTTAGTTCTACGTGATTCTTTCATCATCGGCAGTATATGGAAGTGTTAGAGCCAGGCATTTATTGATAAGAGGTGGTGTACCGATATTGGGTTGTTCTGAGCAGTTATTGTGGTTAAAGAGTTATTTCTATTAGTGTTTGAGTCATGCAGTGTATTATGTGATTTCATCTAGGGTGCATATATGGCTTGATTCAGCATGTTCAGGCTTTTTCAGTTTATAGTTATGGAAATTTTGATCTTGTGTATCATTTCAGAAGTGGGAATTTGGGTCTAAGGCTATAGGCCATGATTTGGATTTCGAAATTTCAGCGGTATTGTACTATTGGACCTATATGGGATAGGGTGACATGGGATCACCCCCGGTTATATTCATGGTAAGATGCGTAACAGTTTGATAGTGTTGGAGAACAACTCTTGGCATGGTCTAGGACGAACGTATGGTCAAGTGGGGGAGGATGTAACGATCTGGCCAGTCGTTCCGAGAATTTAGCCCTGATTCCCCCGTTTTTACTTCATTTTTTTGTGGTTCAGCTTTATTTACGTGTGTTGGGTCGGTTGGTTCGAGTTCAGAGCGGTCATGATGCGAATTGAGGCAACTAGTCTCTCAAGGTAGCCTAATAGTTGAGAAAGTCAACAGAGAGTTGACTTATTGGTGAACGACCTCGGAATGCAGATTTTATGGCTCAGATCGCTTCGTTAGGTGATTTAGAACTTAGGAGTGTGTTCCAAATATTTTGTGATGTCCGGTGTAGAATTAAGCTTGAATTTGTTTTTGGTGTTTTGAAGGCTCGACTAAGTTTGAATGATGTTATGGGGTGTGTTGGTAGGTTTGGTTGAGGTCCCAAGGACCTTGGGTGTGTTTCGGGTGGGTAACTGATCGATTTTTCGTTTTGGAACTTGGCTGGTTTGCTGGTGTTTCTGCAGGAGAGTTTAACTCTATGAGTTCGCGGAGGGGGGCTCCCGTTCGCATATAGTGTTTGGTGGAAGGGGGGCCAGTTGTTCTATGCGTTCGCGGGAGAAGGGGTGCGAACACGGAGTGTTGAGCTGGTTGGTCATCGGGAACATGGGGGTGTGTGTGTGTTCGCGTAGAGTTGTGAGCCTTTTGAGGACTCCAGGCCTTTGACCTATGCGTTCACGGTCAAAGAGTGCGTTCGCGAAGACCTGGGGGTAGCAGTTCTTCGCGTTCTCAGGCATGAAGACGCATTCGCGTAGAGTTAAATTAGGGGCATGTTGGATTGTTCTATGCAAATGCGGTCCTAGTGACGTGTTCGCGATGAAGAAATCTTTTAGCTGAGCAGAATTTTTAAAAGGCTTGATGTGCGAAATGGCTTATATTTGAGAGGGATTTGAAGGGAAATCAAAGGAATAACTTGGAGATAAGGTTTTCAACTTCATAAATCGCTTTTATCTCAATTCTTAAGTGATTAAAGCATAAAATATTTGGAATTGAACCAAAGTTGGGGAGGAACGGTGCATGGAAAATTTATTTTTCTTTTGAGGATTTGAGTGGGCAATTGTGTTCTATTTTGATGTTCTTGGTATGTACGGACTCGTGGGAGGATAAGAGTTATTGTGATGTATTTTTTATCGGTTTCGGAGATGTAGGCCCTGGGCTCGCGTTTTGCCGAATTTCGAGATTCTTGTTTAATTTGAAGATTTTCGATTGGTTTGAGTTCCTTCGATATATATTGATGATGTTAAACTGATATTGGCTAGATTCGGTGCAATCGGGAGCCAATTTGAAGGGCAAGTGCATTGCAGACTAGTATCGCGGCCCGGTAGAGGTAAGTAATGGCTATAAATCTTGTCCTGAGGGTATGAAACCCCGGACTTCGTATTTCTTACTGTTCCTAGAATGGTGCACATGTCGGATGACGAGTATGTGGCGCGTACTGACTTTTGGATTGGACTAGGTCCTCTCTGTGGCGACTAATGAGTTGCATATTTACACACGCCCAGTGAGCGCAAGTACCTACTGAGTGCGAGTGCTGAGTGCCGAGTGACGAGTGATTGGGAGGCATGAGTGATTATGAAGTGCTGAGTGACTGATTATGAGTGACTGTGAGGCATGCCCGAGGGGCTGATTATGATATATGTGTTTTAACCCGAGGGGCTACTAATGACTTTACTACTTTTACTCTGAGTTATGAAATATGTTTGCCCGAGGGGCTACTAATGATTTACTACTCCCACTCTGAGCTTATGAAATATGTTTTGCCCGAGGGTCCTCTATATGATTTATTTCAGTTTTATACTAAACTTTTCGGTTGAAGTTGTTGAAAAATATACATTCTTTAAAGGATTTTTCTGAAAATTATTTTATGACATGATGATTTCACATATCTATGTTATACTATTGGAAAGGGCGGTTGTGCCTCTTGTGATTTGATGACATTGATTTTATGTCTTTCTCGCTGCTCAGACCTTATTTATTTTCATTACTACTGAGATGGCATACTCACATTACTCCATGCACCTTGTGTGCAGATCCAGGTGTTAGGGCAGGGTGAGCTGTCTATCTGTTCCAGAGATTCTCGGAGGTTTGCGAGGTGGCTGCACGCGTCCGCAGTCCTCCTCCCTATCATGTTTAATATTATAAAATTTATTTCTGTTGAGTTGTATATTTATGTAGATGCTCGTGACCAGTGACTCTGGGTTCTCGAAGGTTGTATTTAAATGTTCAGTATAGATTTATCTGTTTTATAAATGTTTAAAGGAACCTTTATGGGAAACAGTGTAGTAAAGATGTAAAAGGGAAGCTTATTATGATTCGAGTTTGGGTTTTGGCTGGCCTAGTTCCATGATAGGCGCCATCACGACTGGCCTGGATTTGGGGTCGTGAAAATATATAAGTGGTCATGAAAACTTGATACATAAGGATCTCGTACAAGAGGTAAGTTAAGACAAAGACATAACCGAAGAGGCATTACATAAAATAAAGATATGAGAGTGGAACAATGGGTAGTCAGTAGTTGATTCAGGAAGAGCCTAGTAATGGATACATAGGAGGATATAGGCATTTAGTAAATCATGCAAGATAAAAGCAGTGAAACCCAGCATAGAAAATTCAGTCTCTTAGATAAAAAATCGTAATCCTCGAGAAATATTCAGACAGGAGTTGGGGTAGTAGAAGGTAAAATATAAGTGTTACGGAAATAAAAGAGAGTGCCACAATGGAGACAACTGAAATTTCAATTCAGAAGAAACCCTCCAAGCACAAAGGCATGGAGGTAGGTAATTAAGGATAATGATAAGCGAGTAAGAACATCAGAAATAACGTGGGATATACAATGTAATAAGGTCTCATCTTTAGAAGAGTTAAAAGTTTTTCCCTAAGTACTACAGCGAAAGACTACCTGAGGAAATATGGAAGCAGGTTTCAACATAAGCATAGTGACCTAGAGTAGAAATGTTCATGTAACAACAGTCTCACTATAATGTTGTATGCACTCCATAATAAAGTGGAACCTATCATTGCTAATGATCGGAAAAAGAAAAAAATCAATCAAAAGTTGATAATTGAGATCATATGAGTTAAAGGGAACTCCCGCATTCATGGGCACTAAGATAGGCCAAGTATCCACGCAGCAAGTGACAGAACGACCAGGAAAAGTAATTGGTTACATTTAAAGACAACTGAGAAGGCGTGAAAGGAAGTATATGGTGCTAACATGATAAAAGGAAGGTTAGGAGTAGTATAAGTAGATCTGCGTAGGTCGCAAGCTAAATTATGGTAGGTAGAGTAACAAGTTTTTAGCTAGGCAGGATTAAGGATAAGAAAAGGTGAGTGAGTGATGTTACACCTCATGTTTTCGTACGTGAGAGTACACCGTAAATCATTTGGTGTAAGATCAGAAATAAGATTATATTTGGTGGAATATAAAGTAATTTAATCATGTTACATTTGAGGTTACAAATATTTAAGATCATGAATAACGAGTACCAAGAGGGTTGGAAAACTTAGAAGCTAAACCAATGGAAGAAAAAAAGTTTCGTCAAAAGTCTACGAGTTTGGAATGTTTATGTACTTTAGGGTGAGACTATGGTTCGTTACATGATAAGGAGGTTATGATATGATTTAATTTTTATCTTATTATAGTTTTGTTCTACATTTTAAAGTCAAGCAAGTTGTGGAACAAAAGTCGGCAAAGGTCTTCAAAAGGTTCACTTATAATGTGCTTAAAATTAGGTCAAATGTAACTGAGATTTTCTCCCAATATAATTGGAATTATTAGATGATATAAAAACGAAATTTAATATCTATGAGTCTATTTTTCAATTCATTTAACCGTTCATCGATACGACGTGGGAGTAGAGAGATATTTGTAGTTTCGCGAGACTGCGCAGACATCATAAATGACAAGTAGGTGGATCACTAGAGCTTTTTGAGCAATAAATTTCATGTGATATATGAGGTCTTATTGGGACACATAATATAACAAATTTAAGGTCTTGTAATTTTATTTCCAATGCTCTTAACCGTTCATTCATACAACATCAGGATAAAAGGATATAAGCGTCAGAAGATGGACCAATCCTAGGGTGCCAAACTAGCACCTCTTTGACTTTTCCAAAGTTGATATATATAAGTCTTAGGTCGGCTCTCTCTTCATTATTCAGCATAAAACCACCCGAGATCACCCATAAATATAATCTCAATCTACCTTATAGGGTTTCAAAGAAGATTATCATTCCGTGCAAGAAATCGAAAAGCAATAACATCAAAATGATCCCTACGTGTAAGTGTCATTATACCGCCTCTCATTTTTCTTTGTAGTTAGAGTTTTGGAAGGTACTTAATATTTAATAAACTTCTTATATATGTATTTAAGTTATTAAATATCAAGTAAGGTTGATAAATATGTTTCCTAATAGTTAGAACTCGTGGGACGGTGATCGGAAGCCGTGAGTTCGAGTTATTTGACTTGTAGCGGACTGTTTTGTGTTGTTGTTGGGCTACGTGTTTTACTACTGATTTGTGGAGTTTTGGAGGAGTAAGATTATGGAGAAACACCATATAGATGTAGGGTTGTGAGCTGGTCGTTCGTTGTAACATTTCCGGGTTGTTTGACACGACTACGGTGGTCGTCTTATGTGTGAATGATTAGGTTGTGGTCGATACATAATAGTTATGACGCTTAAACTATAACGATAGTGTCATTTCTCTTATTTTATATTAAGGAGTTGTGACATTTTCATAGCTTGAGGTTGGGGCAGTATATACAATGTATGTGAGGCTATCCATTTCTTTCTTTTACACGACTCCGATTGTACATAATGCAATGAACGAGCTTCCAAAGATACTCTACTCTTAGAAGCTAGTAGTACTTACATTGTTTGCCTTCTTATGGAACAATTGATGTTGAGGTTACTTCTATTATTCTTATTTTATCAATGTATTTGGTACTTCCTGATTCTTATAAGATTCGCGATGAAGAGTTAGCCCTAATTACGTGTACGGATAATATTGACCTTACGTTGCTCCGAAATGTTCAGAACATGATTTCAATGAGTACTGCATCCATTATATATATGTATCTATTTTACTATACCGAGTTACGCTATAGTCGGCCGGGTATGGCACCTATTGTGCAACCACTGATCAGATGGGTTTACCGAGTACTCCTTGAGGCCGGGTATGATATGATGATTATGATGCCCACAGAGGCGAATGTTCTATGATGATGATGATGCCCACATATGCGGATATTAAAAAAGATTATATGTATATATGTATCATGCATTTAATGTTAATGTCTATAAGAAGCAGTCAGATGCTACACATTGTATCTCTTACATCTCTCTTTACATTATTGTTCTTATTTATGCTTTCCTTCCCTACGTACTCAGTACTTTATTTGTACTGACGTCCTTTTATTTGTGGACGTTGCATGTCATGCTGTATATCCTGATAGACAGGTAGACAAAGCTCCCCCACCACAACAGGCTTTCAATTTCAACGGTTATAGGCGAGATCCCTTCTCCAGACTTGCCGTGGTCTTGGTATACATTTTTGTTATAGATATTATGGGTATGTCGGGCCCTGTTCTGGCTATGTTGCATTACTTATGCTCCTTTAGAGGCTCATAGATAGGGGTGGACTCATGTATAGTTTGGTATGCCTTGTTGGCTAATTTTTGTTGTATAGTCTTTCATGGTAGAGTTGTAGCTCGTACGTTTTATGTAGTTTCTTAGAAATCTTTTCATCACATGTGATGTATGTTCATGATCCATATCTACCATTTATATTGATATCATTATCACTTAATTATAATAAGAAGGTTACATAACATGTGCATTGGTGCTCGACAAGTATGGCCCGGGTGCTAGTCATGATCCTCCAGTTTGGGTCGTGACAAACTTGGTATCAAAGAAGGTCTATCCTAGGGGTTGTCTATGAGCCGTGTCTAGTAGAGTCTTGTTTATGGGTGTGTTGTGCACCACACTTATAAGCAAGAGGCTACAGGGCATTTAGGACTATTACTCTTTCTTCTTACTCTAGATCGTGTGGTAGAGCTCAATCCTAAGAACTCAATTTCCTCAATTATATCTTATTTATAATACGACGATGCATACATCTAGAAAGATGGATGGTAAGACATTGCAATGTGATTTTGGAATAGTTGAGTCAGAGGAACTCCATTTTTCATCATGCTTATGATAAGTAAATGTCAGGCTTCAGCAGATCATGTGTGTACTAAGATGTGTTATTTTCTTAATAAGGATCTCTAAGGAAACAATATCTATCTACCCATATTGTAAAAAGAAATAAGAGAATCCTAAGGTAGATACGAGTTTTAGCAAGTAAAAGAAGCAAGATAAAAGAATGGTACGAGGTACCTAGTTAATAAATATTATCATTATTTATAATTATGGCAAAGAAATATAAGCATTTTTAGTTACTTTCAACAGTAATAGAGATATCTACAATTGCCCATACCAATCTTAATTATTCCCTGTGGGAGCTTACTGAAAAAATTTAAGAGAAGGATAAGATATCAGGATCCAGCTGGGATTATAGCAACCGAAAAGTTTGGATGGATTGTTATCATTATTTAACATTTTTGAAGGGTAGTGCAGAATATGGTAATAGTTCTCATTTGGAGATAACCATATGGTCACACTAGAATAGAATAGTAAGATATGAATACTAGAATATTCAGAAATTTCAGAAGATAGGCACTAGGATCCTAAAAGGGATAAATATTTTCCTTAGTATGACTCCAGCCACTAGTAAAGAAAAAAAAAAGAAGAATGTTAGGCGTCCCGAAGAGCCAGTGATATGAAGGAAGGGGAGCTAAATGTGAAAGAACGTCATGTTGAAGTCTTTATAATAGGGCGATAGACAAACATATTAGCATGAGAATAAGAAGAGAGTAAATGAAACATTATGAGTAAGAGGTGATAAATGACTGATAGCGGTAAATCAGAATATGGCATAATGATAAAGTCTATAGTCGAGTGAAGGAAAAAAAATGAGAGTAGACATGCCTTGAGAAAATACAAAAGTGTAAGCCATAAAGCCATACCCTCATTTCGAAAAATGAGTTGGTGACTCACACGTAATTACCATAAGGAAAAGTTAGACCCCCAAGTAATAGAAATTAGTATAGGATAGTAAACAAAAAAAATCGAACATGAATTAGGGATCAAGGAATTGGTAATAGTCGACATCATTTCAAAAGCAGTGTTTCGACAATAATAGAATGAGCAATAGAAAAATAACCTTTAAAGTTTATTCACGTAGACGCTTCCCTAAAGCTAGAACTATGAGTAGAGTTAAGCTTAAGGGGATAAATATGCCAGTTATACGACGTGTCACCCTTGTGTGTAGGAAATTCAATTATACCTGGTGTTGAAGGGTTATCGCAAGGCGAGTAATGTCTGTGAATATGTAGAAACAAAATGCCAAAGATGAAGAGGTAAATATCGAATGGTAAAGGAAGAATGTGGTAAAAAGGTGAAAGGAATAAGATTACATTTATTCATATCCTACAGATATAATATAACTCCAGAACATCATGCAAGAATGATGTTGGGGAGAATCAATAAGGGTTTCGCACTCGATGCTATTGATATATAAGTGGGAATGAAAACTTGATACATAAGGATCCCGTACAAGAGGTAAGTTAAGACAAAGGACATAACCCAAGAGGCGTTACATAAAATAAAGATATGAGAGTGGACCAATGGGTAGTTAGTAGAGTATTCAGGAAGAGCCTATTTATGAATATATAGGAGGATATAGGAAAATTAGTAGATCATGCAAGATAAACGTAGTGAAACCCAGCCTAGGAAATTCAGTCTCTTAGATAAAAAATCGTAATCCTCGAGAAATATTCAATTCAGAAGAAACCCTACAAGCACAAGGGCATGGAGGTAAGTAACTAAGGATAATGATAGGCGAGTAAGAACATAAGAAATACAGTGGGATATACAATGCAATAAGGTCTCAGCTTTATAAGAGTTAGAGGTTCTTCCCTAATTACTACAATGAAAGACTAGCTGAGAAAATAAGGAAGCAGGCTTGAACACAAGCATAGTGACCTAAAGTAGAAATGGTCTTGTAACAACAGTCTCACTATAATGTTGTATGCACTCCATAAGAAAGTGCAACCTACCGTAGCTAATGAACGGAAAAAGAAAAAAAATCAATCAAAAGTTGATGATTGAGATCATATGAGTTACATGGAACTCCCGTATTCATGGGCACTAATATAGGCCAAGTATCCATGCAGCGAGTGGCAGAACGACCAAGAAAAGTAATTGTTTACATTTAAAGACAACTAAGAAGGCGTGAAAGGAAATCTATGGTGCTAACATGATGAAAGGAAGGTTACGAGTAGTATAAGTAGATGTGCGTAGGTCGCAAGCTAAAGTACGGTAGAGCAACAAGGTTTTATCTAGGCAGGAGTAAGGATAAGAAAAGGTGTGTGAGAAGGTGACGAGAATAGGTAATTACTCGGGATTAAACCCTTCACAACAAGAGAGCTGATGGTTTCCATACACTTATACGAAGCTCAATATATCATGAGTGAACTCAAAGGAGTTTAAAACTAGGAGCATTTAGAAGAGATAGAATGCTACCATGGTAGTAAAGTAAGGGTGTAATTGTGATAAACGATAAGAGGATAATGTTTATACCTTTGATTGATTAATGATTTAAAGAACAAGTATTTCATGAACTGCACGTGATTAAAATAAGATGAATCACATTGGGATGCTATGAAATACAGTTATTGTATTATAGTATAATCCCTAAGTGGATTAGGAAAATCACTGCAGATGTTCCCCAATGAGACGTGAGCCCTAGTGACGATATATTACATAAGAGAATTTTAATTATCAGTGGTAGATTATAGATCAATATGAAGGTGAATAAACAATGGATGGATGAAATTTACAAAGTATGAGATGAGATTATGCTCTCGTTATTAAGATGGACGTTAATAAGGAATTATTAAATGGCTTACATTTATACATATAGGATAAGCAGTGAGAGAAAAAACTGAAATTGGGTGGCAAGTCTCCATAATAATAAACCGAATTAAGAGTTATGGTATAGTATGACCTACCTGGTAGTGGTAAATCCATAAGCATAGATAACTGAGGCTATGAAACAAGATATAGCAATAGTCGTAAGTTAAGCAAAATACTAAACAAAGAACTTTAGTACACCTATAGTGTCACGCCCCAAAATCCCACCGTCGGACCGTGATGGCGTCTAATGTTGAGCCTGCTAGACAAGCCAACGTGTACAGTTAAACTAACATGATAACATCGAATTAACATAATAAGCTAAAAATAGTTCACAACATAACATCAGAAATAAATAAAGTTTCAAAAATAAGTAAAGGCAACATAATACAACGTCGCAATAATTTCCCCAAAACCTGGAGCCACTAACTCACGAACTATCTATAGGAGTGCTAAATACAAAGTTTGAAAGAAAATACATGACTGTCTCGGAAAACTAGAGGAAAAACTAGACAAAAATGAAAAACTAGGGATAGGAGGGATGCCAAGGCCCACGAACACCAGCGGGTATACCTTGAAGCCCCTAAGGTGGACTGGAAGAGAGTCCCTCAATGATGTCCACTGGGTCCGAATGCGGGATCTTCACAACAATATGATGTGCAGTGTAGCATCAGTACAACCGACTCCATGTACTGAGTAAGTGCCGAGCCTAACCTCGGCCGATGTAGTCACGAGGCTAGACTTGACAACAAACGTTAACCTGTCATATTTTACAACATATATCATGGAACAACAAAGCAAGAGATAAACAATTACGTACGGAAATACAGGAACAGAAAAAAAGATAATTTATCAAAAATATGCTAATGAAACAAATATAATTCCCGAAATGTAATAAATGGCACGGCATCACCCTTCGTGCTTTTACTCTCTTCCTCACAATGCAACGTGCGATGTAAGATAACATGAATCATGGCACGACGTCACCCTTCGTGCTTTTACTCTCTTCCTCACAATGAAATGTATCATGTATTGTAATGTAATCATGGCACGACATCAACATTCGTGCTTTTAAATATAAATCATGGCACGACATCCATCTTCGTGCTTTTAATATAAATCATGGCACGACATCACCCTTATAGCTTTTACTCTCTTCCTCACTATGCAATGTATGATTTAATCAAATGTAAATCATGGCACGGCATCACCCTTCATGCTTTCACTCTTTTCCGCACTATGCAATGTATAGTGTAATCAATGTAAATCATGGCACGACATTACTCTTCGTGCTTTTACTCTCTTCCTCATCAATGAAATGTATAATGTACTCAATGTAAATTGGGGAACGACACCACCCTTCGTGCTTTTATTCTCTTCCTCACTATTAAATGTATAATGTAATCAATGTAAATCATGCCACGACATTACCCTTCGTGCTTTTACTCTCTTCCTTACTATGCAATGTATGATGTAATCAATGTAAATCATGCCACGACATTACCCTTCGTGCTTTTACTCTCTTCCTTACTATGCAATGTATGATGTAATCAATGTAAATCATGGCACGAAATCACCCTTCATGATTTTAATTTCTCCCTCACGAATGCAATTAAAATTATCAAAACGGAAAGGAATGCAACATAATGGAATCACAAATCATGATCACCCGGCAAGGGGAAAATATCAGTCATTATCATAACAAATTGCCCGACAAGGGTCTCAGCTATAACCAATCTTTTCAAGTATATCCTTCAGAGTTGGGTCCTCAATAGGACCATTACATCACAAGTTCATCAACGAGGATTTTCAACAACAATCAACTTCCAACTAGAGATAAATTCATAATACAATGGATATGGAAGTAAGGACAAGAATTTCATCAAAAATGCACTCACGGACATGCTTGACACACAATGCTTAGGTACTCGTCACCTCACCTATGCATTGGACATGATAAACACTTATTACATAGCATACGATACATATTCCCTCACCAAAGTTAGGCAAGACACTTACGTCAGGTCCAAAAATAGCAATCAAGCCTCTAACACCGCCTTTCCTTTTGAATTCAACTCTGTAACAACAATATCTAGACATAATTAACTTATTAACATCAATAATGACTCATTAATACAATCCCATAGCCTAAATGTACAATTCCTAGCATTCTTCCAAAAATAGCAAATTTCGACCCCGGGCCTGCTCAGTCCAAACACGAGGCTCAGACCAAAACCCGATCACCCATAGCCCCACGAGTTCAAATATATGATTTGTTTTGAAATCTGACCCCAAATTGAGGTTGAATTCCCCAAAGTCCCATAATCACTAACTCTACCTAAACCCCCTAATTTCTACTTTGTGTTTAGGATTCTAGGCCTAGATTCTAGTGTTTGATGAAGGAAAAATGGATAAAATTGGAGTTGAAGTCACTTACCCAAGTGGTTATGGAGGAGAACTAGCTTGGAGGTCGTCAATGGGTATTTGAGGAAGAAGATAATTATGGAAATGAGAAAATCCCGAATGCATTCTGTTTTTAAGCTTTAAAAATCACTAGGAAAAAAAAACCTTTGTGTGCGCAGGCACATGGCTGCGTTCACGAACACTACGCGTTCGCACCCCTAAAGACGCGTTCGCTTCTCCTTCTACGCGTTCGTGTAGAGTAAAAACCTAGGACAAGATATTTACCCTATCGTAATCCTAGAGAAATTCCAATATTTGTTGATGATTCCACTCAGCATCATTGTGCATACTGTTTTATTTGAAACTCAGCATGATTTACACCACTTTGAGATTTAAAATTATGTTTTGGGTCGGGTACCCTATTTTTACTGATTCGCCCGATGGGCCTTTCGAGTGGATCTGCTGAGTGTGGGTGAGGGCCAGAGTGCTGGTGAGGTGTTGAGTGAGGCGAGGGCCTAATTGTGAGTATATTTATGATATGAGATAGGCCGAGAGCCTGAGAGTGACTGATGCCATGATTTGGCTGTTTATTTAGCGCTTGGGCTGAAGGAGCCCCTCCGAAGACGGAGTCTGTACACACCCTCAATGAGTGCAGGTACCTACTGAGTGTGATTGCCGAGCGATGAGTGACTAGGAGGCATGCGTGACTGTGAGGTGCTGAGTGACTGTGAGAGGCTGAGGGACTGATTACGAGTGATGGTGAGGTATGCCCGAGGGGATGATTATTAGTGACTGTGAGGCATGCCCGATAGGCTGATTATGATATATGTTTTGCCCGAGGGGCTACTGATGATTTACTACTCTCACTCTGAGTTATGAAATATATTTTTTCCCGAGGGGCTACTGATGATTTACTACTCGTGATTCATTTCATTTTTATACTAAACCTTTCGGTTGAACTTGTTAGGCATATGCATTCTTTAAAAGATTTTCTGAAAATAACTTTTAAGGCGTGATGATTTCACATATCTATGATATACTGTTGGAAAGAAAGGATGTGCCTTTTGTGATTTGATGACATTGGTTTTATGTGTTTCATGCTGCTCAGACCTAATTTATTTTCATTACTACTGAGTTGGTGTACTCACATCACTCCATGCACCTTGTGTGCAGATTCAGGTGTTAGGGCAGGATGAGTTGTCTATCTGCTCTAGCGATTCTCGGAGGTTTGCGAGGTTTTTGCATGCATCCACAGTCATGCTCCCTCTCTTGTTTAAAATTATAGTATTTATTTTCGTTGAGTTGTATATTTATGTAGATTATCATGACCAGTGACTTCGAGTTCTCGGGGGATTATATTTGATGTTCAGCATACATTTAACAGTTTTATAAATGTTTAAAGGAAACTTTTATGGGAGTTTTTTTTAATGATTTGAATGAAGTTTTGGCTGGCCTAGTTTCATGATAGGCTCCATCATGACTGTCCTGGATTTGGGGTTGTGAAAGTTTGGTATAAGAGCGCTAGGTTACATAGGACTCACCGGTCATGATCAGGTTATGTAGAGTCTTGTGGATTGGTACGGAGACGTCTGTACTTATCTTCGAGAGGTTGCGGAACCCTTAGGAAAATATCACATTTTTAAAAATTCTTTTCATGCGAATCCATTGTATTCAGCCAAGAGCGTAACTCTTGAATTCCTTCCATGTATTCGAGCGCGCCTGAGAGCACCTGGTATCAGCTATGCATCGACGGCTTGTGGCTTTCATGGGTGAGATGTGATTTTTGCATGTTGGTAATGGGCCAGTCTGGAGGACTTGAGGCCGGATTTATTTTGTGGCTTGATTGCTGAGATTTTCATTGTGTGGGCACATGTAATTGGGGACTTGTATGTCCGTTCGTGTTCTTATTGATGTGAATTAGTGACTAAATGCCTATGTGGTGGGTGTGAATTGATGGTTAGATGTGTTCAGACTGTGAAATGTGTCGAAAGGGTTGGCTGGAAATGTGGTAAGATTTATTGAGTGTTTGATTTCTGTCTCGATTTAATATGTGGCCTTGAGTTGTGAGTATGTTGAAAGACCTCTCATATTGTGTAGTTGTGGGGTGAAATGGATTTCTCTGTTGGGTTATGAGTTCATGGCGATGTCCATGAGTTGATCATTTTCCCCAGTAACGTTCATGTATTTTATTGATGGTGTATTCCGGTCGTATTAGCACTCCTTGTTATTGTATTCATTGATGGAATACTAGCATATTCGCATAGCCCGGAGTAGCATACTCAGTAGTCTGAGGATGGTGTTATAAGGATTCAGAGAGAAAGGCTCCATGCCAGTTCTCCGAATGTGAGTTTTGGCTCGATTCAATAGCATTCTTGGTACACGTGGTGTCTAGTGAGGGTATCCATGTTGTCACTCATGTGTGGGTAGAGCTTCCAGAATCTCGAGATTGCTATGGCCACCGCTTCGGTGTTAGTTCTGCCATCAGCTTTAGGTTTTTACCGCATAATATGGTGCCTCGAGGGTAGGCATTTTTTATGTTCAAATGCAGGAAGGTGTAGTGATTGTGTGATTGTTCTGGTCTTCAATAGTGTATGGAGATATAGAAATTGAGGCTAAGCGAGCAGGGGTATCTCCTGCGGGTTATCCTAGGGTGTGTGGCCCCTATGTAGTTATGTAATAAGTTTTCTTCTACCACTGAAAGATATGTTATAATTGGAGTTTAGATCGCTTGTGGAAGTTGGCGTGACTATTTCAATGGTGAATGCGAGATTTGGAAATTGATTTGAGTGTTAGATGGTTTGCGTCATATAAGCTTATGGAGGATTTAGTTGAATCCCACCACATCATGGTGGTAGTGATAATGTGTGGGCATAGTCTTGCTTGTCTTGATCCTTGGATTTGGTCCAAGTGGGGGAGTTCATTATTGATAAGTTGATTACATGATTATGTGTGGTATTGGTTTCAGTTCGAGGTATAGGGTAAATCAGTTATGACCTGCAGGTATGGGGTCTGGGAATGTCATGAGTCAGGGAAATTTCTTTGATGTAGTTTGTAATGTACCTTGTTGGGTAATTGGGTTCTATTGAATGATTTAGTGGAAAGTGTAAAACGTATAATGTGTGCAGAGTATGAATTTGCTTGTGATTTCAAGTGAGTGGATTACTTTCCTAGTATGTTAGCATGCAAGGGTCAGGTCGATTCTGTCTAATTGGTCGGTATGATTCAGAATTACGTTAGAGGATGTAAAAACTTGTGGTATTCTACATTTCGATATCAGGAAGGTTAAGGTAATGGCTTTAGATTCGCAAAAGTCTCTCGGGGGTAAGTTTTTCTAATGTGGTGCTTTTGGGGATATTTGAGAGAGTATTCAGCGGCTTATGAGCCTTAGACGGTATGGTTTTGTGCTTCGGTCACGTGTGGTGAGTCTGGGTTGCAAATATGTGGTATTACGGCAAGAAGAAGTATCAATTTGAAGGTAAGTCAGAAGAAACTTGGGTAAATAGGGCGACCTGGTAGTAGGTAGGATCGGCATGGTAAGGGATACGATTAGTTCTTTGGGTATTCATCAGGTGACGAGTTTTTTTTCGGGTGTTTCTTAGCAATGCTCTTGGATTTTTTTTTGTGGCATGCGTAGTTGGTTGAGTTAGAAGAATTTAGTCCTGATGGGTTGGTGTTGAGCAAATGGGATTTCGGATAGTTCCTGGTGGTTTCTACCACGGTTAAGGGTGCATATTTTCTTATGGCATGTAGTGAGTCTGTTTCTAAATGGGATCCAATGAAAGTTCTTGGCTAGTTGGGTACGTAGTTTCCTGTGGCTCAGAAGGGACCACAGAGTTCCCATATTTTTCTAGGTTGGCATGGCGTGTGCAGTATGTTAGGTGGAGTTGAGATTCACATATGTGAGGTCACAGTTCGATTCTTGAAGGAAGGTCATAAATTATTAGGCAGCATGGGCAGTTTCAGATGACTAGGTAGATGACATCACTTATTGGTGTGACTTGATGAGGGTATATATTTCGGAAAGAGCAATGTGTTTGCGTTAAGGGTACTTCATTGGTATCGCGTCGCCCTATTGTTGGATCGACTATTGATATTCAAGATTTCTTGGTGAACGGAAGAATTATAGGGGTATTCCTCGTGAAATGAGTGAGTATCTGGGATGTGTTATGTATTCGAGCAGTGGAGTTGTGATCACATAGTGTAATCCGTACATTTCATGGACTTCGAGACCGAGGGTTCTCATAAACATGATATGTGGTGGAAGTGAACTGTGAAGATGCTAGCTGAGCTAGTCGATTGTTAGTATTTACCATGATTCTGTCATTCTGAACTTTTTCGGTAAGTTATCTATCTGTTGTGGGTGATCAGAGTTAATTTAGGGTCCCTGATAGGCTAATATGTGTGCGTGTTCTGCACCAGGTCGGAATTGTTGGCTCCGAATTTCTGCTATTCAGGAATGTGCCATTCGATTGTGATTGAGTTTATTCATGTTCTAGAGTTATCTATGAGTTCCCTATCGGTGTTGTGAGGAGTGGTGATTATTGTTTATATGCAGATATCGTGCAGTTCTAATTGGTCTTTATAGCTAGATTTGAGTAAGGTAAGTAATTAGGTGTTGCAAGATTGAGGCGTGTTGGTTCTATACCTTCTATTTCGGGTGGCATGGTATCGTGCGGTTTTCCTCCTGTGGTTATGGCAATACACTTTGAGTACTTGATGTCGAATTTTGAGTGGTTATCGATTTTTGGGCAAGGTGTCGTGAAATATACCAAGTGGACCAACGGTTGGATGAGATCGCGCAGTGTAGCGGAGTTATGTAGAGGTATGACCTTTGGTATTGGATACATGTGTTTTTTTATTTCCACAGTGTGTGCTAGGCTATTAGTATGATATGGTGATTGTGATTGTTAATGGCAGGACAGTCCTCTCGTGGGGATCTTTCGTATAATTTAATTTCATTGGGAAGTTCTTGATAAGTGCACGAGTTGCACAGGTTTTGGCTTCGAATTGTATCGAGGTGTCATGTCTTCAGGGTGCTTGTGATGGATGAGAGGAGGTCATTTGACCTAGAATGAATATTTTTAGAATTTTCCACAACGTAGTTGGAAAGACTTATATCGGGAGTCGGCTTAGAAATCTGCTATAGTTCCTGTTTGGGAATGAAGAGTTTCATGTCTGGCTAATCAGATGAATGGTTGTTAGTTCTACGTCCTTCTTTCATCACCGGTAGTATATGAAAGTGTTAGAGCGAGGCAGTTCTTGATAAGAGGTGGTGTACCTGTATTGGATTGTTCTGAGCAGTTATTGTGGTTAAAGAGTTATTGCTATGAGTGTTTGAGTCACGAGGTGTATTATGTGATTTCATCTGAGGTATGTATATGGCTTTGATTCAGCATGTTCATGCTTGTTCAGTTTATAATTATGAAATTTTTTATCTTATATATCATTTCAGAAGTGGGAATTTGGTTCTAAGGTTATGGGCCAGGAATTGGGTTTCGAAATTTCAGCGGTATTGTGCTATTTAGTATATATGGGATAGGGTGACGTGGGATCACCCCTGGGTATGTGCATGGTAATATGCATACCAATTTGATAGTGTTGGAGAACAACTCTTGGCACGTTCGAGGAAGAATGTATGTTTAAGAGGGGGAGGATGTAACGACCCGGCCGGTCGTTCCGAGAATTTAGCGCCGTTTCCCCCGTTTCTGCTTCGTTTTATGTGGTTCAGCTTCATTTGTGTGTGTGTTAGGTCGGTTGGTTCGGGTTCAGAGAGGTCATGGTGAGCATTGGGGCAATTAATATCTCAAGGTAGCCTAATAGTTGAGAAAGTCAACTGAGTGTTGACTTATTGGTGAACAACCTCGGAATTGGGATTTTATGGCTCGGATAGCTTCGTTAGGTGACTTGGGACTTAGGAGTGTGTTCAGAATATTTTTGTGATGTCCGGTGTAGAATTAGGCTTGAATTGGCGAAAGTTAATTTTTGGCGATTTCCGGTTGGCAGTGGAAAATAGGCTATCGGGGTCGGAATGGAATTCCGGAAGTTGGAACAGGTACGTAATGTCATTGTAGATATGTCTGCAAAATTTCAGATCAATCGGAGGTGTTTTGGTTGATTTCGGCGTAGTTGGCGAAAATTGGAAGTTTCAAAGTTCGTAGGCTTGAATTTTATGCGATTTTGGTGTTGTTGCGTTGTTTTTGGTGTTTTGAAGGCTCGAATAAGTTTGAATGGTGTTAAGGGATATGTTGGTATGTTTGGTTGAGGTCCCGAGGGCCTTGGGTGTGTTTTGGGTAGTTAACAGACCAACTTTTGGCTTGAATTCAGGGGAGATTGCTCCTGATGTAAGGTTCTGGTTTCCTTCTACGCGATCGCGTGAGGATGTATGCGATCGAGTAGGGTTAATTGGTGAGTCAAGATTAATTTTAATCGCGATCGCGGGGAATGTTTTGTGATCGCGTGAGTATGAGTGTTCGGTCAGTGCGATCGCGTGGTCTTGTTTGCGATCACGTAGAGTTAAAGCGGCGCGTGTGTGAGTTGAGCTTTGTTCTTCACGATCGCGTGGAATTGTTTACGATCGCGTGGGTTTAACTCTCGATGAATCGCGATGGCGGGACGTTGTCTGCGATCGCGTAAGGTAAATTGATGGGGCAACAAGTTTGTTCTTTGCGATCGCGTGCCAAAGTTTGCGATCACAGTGAAGGAATTATTTTAGCTCGGCAGAATGTTTAAAAGACCGGAAGTGCGAATGTGGTTGTTATTTTCTCCATTTTTGCATGCGGACTTGAGAGATTTTGAAAGAGAATTGACGGGGAATCAAGGGAAATCATCTGGAGGTAAGAATTTCAACTTCATAACACGTTTTTATGTCAATTCTTAAGTGATTAAACCATAAAATTTCTGCAATTGAACCAAAGTTGGGGAAGAAGGGTGCATGGAAAATCTATTTTTCTTTGAGGGACTTGAGTTAGAAATTGTTGGGCAGATCTCCGTCCCATTTCACGGATGCATCGCATTGAGAATTGACTCGTCGGATTAACCACTTAGACGGAGAGTTCCCCGTATTCCATTTCATTAGCAACTGAAATAGATCTAAACGGATTGCGCGGTTCCCCGGACCGAAGAAATTGAAAAATTAATTGAAAAGAATATCAATATAAGGCCCAGATGTAACCTGTGCGGAGCAAGCCTACACTGGCCTGCAACTGCTTTCTCATTGGCTCCATTAGGGTTCGTAGTCTCATCCTGAAAAGGTTTTTTTCTTTCTCCGGATACACTCTCAACTTTCCCTGCTATCCTGTCAACAGGTCAGTCAATATCAGTAGTGGAGGAAGAAGAGTAGTACCATTTTTTCAGTTAGTCTTAATAGTTTAATAATTCAACTAGTGGTCTTCTGTGCTCCAATTTTAGTGCTCTTGGTATGCATAAAATCGTGGGAGGACGAGGATTCTAAGGATGTAAAAATTATTGAATTACGAGACGTGGGACTGGGGCTCGGGTTTGGCCGAATTTCGAGATTCTTGTGTAAATTGATAATTTTTGATTGGGTTGTGTTCCTTGACTATATATTAGTGATGTTGAACTAGTTTTTGCTGGATTCTGAGCAACCGGGAGCCAATTTTAGGTGCAAAAGCATAGCGGACTAGTGTTGTGGCCCGGTAAAGGTAAGTAATGGTTATAAATCTTGTCTTGGGGGTATGGAACCCTGGACTACATATTTTCTCACTAATTTTGGGAAAGGCGCACATGTCGGATGACGCGTATGTGGCGCATCATTATTTTTGGATTGGACTAGGTCCTCTCCGCGACAACTAATGAGTTGCATATTTACTCAAAACCTTATGTTAAGTTATGTTCTAAAGATTTGTAAATATTTGGGCTATAAGCCGTGTTTGGGTCCTTGTGCCGATCTGTTTAGACCCTTTGAGGACTTTTTACTATTGTTTTCCTCTCTATTTGTTGTTGATTTCACTTAGCATCATTGTGCATAGTGTTTTATTTGAAACTCAGCATGATTTAGACCACTTTGCGATTTAAATTGATGTTTCGGGTTGAGTACCCTGTTTTTCCTTATTCGCCCGAGGGACTTTCGTGTGGTTCTGTTGAATGTGGCTGAGGGCCAGAGTGATGGTGAGGTGCTGAGTGAGGCCGAGGCCCTGTTTGTGAGGATATTTATGATATGAGACAGGCCGAGAGCCTGAGAGTGATTGATGCCATGATTTGGTTGTTTATTTAGCGCTTGGGATGAAGGAGCCCCTCTAAAGACGCAGTCTGTACACACCCCCAGTGAGCGCAGGTACCTACTGAGTGCGAGTGCCGAGCGATGAGTGACTGGGAGGCATGAGTGAGTGGGAGGTGATGAGTGACTGTGAGGTGCTGAGGGATTGATTATGAGTGATGGTGAGGTCTGCCCGAGGGGCTGATTATGAGTGACTGTGAGGCAGGCCCGAGGGGTTGTTTATGATAAATCTTTTGCCCGAGGGTCTACTGATGATTTACTACTCTCACTTGGAGTTATGAAATATGTTTTTGCCCGAGGGGCTACTGATGATTTACTACTTATGATTCCTTTAATATTTATACTAAACCTTTCGGTTGAAGTTGTTAGACATATGCATTCTTTAAAAGATTTTTCTGAAAATGGCTTTTAAGGCGTGATGATTTCACATATCTGTGATATACTGTTGGAAAGAAAGGCTGTGCCCCTTGTGATTTGATGACATTGATTTTATGTGTTTCTTACTGCTCAGACCTGATTTATTTTCATTACTACTGAGTTGGCGTACTCACATTACTCCTTGCACCTTGTGTACAGATTCAGGTGTTAGGGCAGGATGAACTGTCTATCTGTTCTAGAGATTCTCGGAGGTTTGCGAGGTGGCTTCATCCGTCCAAAGTCCTGCTCCCTCTCTTGTTTAAAATTATAGACTTTATTTTCGTTGAGTTGTATATTTATGTAGATGCTCATAAGCATTGACTCCCGGTTCTCGGGGGATTGTATTTAATGTTTAGCATTCATTTAACTGTTTTATAAATGCTTAAAGGAAACTATTATGGGAGTTATTTTTTTATGATTTGAGTGATGTATTGGCTGGCCTAGTTTCATGATAGACGCCATCACGACTGGCTTGGATTTGGGGTCGTGACTGATCCGAACTTTCTTTTTATTAGAATAATTTAGACTACCCCAACTTGTTCCCTAATAATTCTAGGATTCTTCTTCACAATTCTCCTCAAGTTTCTACAGCTAAAATATCAAGGCAAAGAAAAAATTTATCATTTTTAAACCCATCCAAAAACCATGCGAGTATCATTCACTTCTTTGCTCCTATACTTCTTAATATATGGTGTTAGGCAGAGATTTTCTTGTCATTCTCCTTACAGGAAATTATCCGACCTCTTCAACCATGTTATGATTTTCTTTAGTTCTCTGTAGTTGGCGTCCACTGCCTCTATTCTATTCCCGAACTCTGTCTCCCCTATTGTGTATTTGCGCTATTTCTTGTTTCTGATGGTGAATTGTTGCATTGGTTTTTCATGAAAATAATGCAACAATTTGAAGAAGAATCATATTTTCAGATAAGGAGGGATGAAACTTTTCGGAATTTTCTGAGGAGGATGATGAACATGGTTTATTATCCAACGGAACAAAGGTTTAGTATTCCTATGTAATTTTAAAGAAAATAAGCAGAGTAATTCTTGATATTTATACTCTGTACCACAATTAATTTTCATGTTGTTTTCGAGATTTCAGTTGATGAAGTAATATTAAGTTAGACGTATCTTGCATGGTATCAGAGCGTAGTTTTCCGAATTTTATAATGATAAAAAGGTTGCACTATAGAGATGGCATATTAAATAATTGTCGTGCCCCGAAATCCCACCATTCGGGCCGTGATGGCGTTTAACGTTGAACCCGCTATACAAGCCAACATGTACAATTAAACTAGCATGATAACCTCGAATCAACAGAACAAGCTAAAGAAGTTCACAACTTAAGAGCGGAAATAAAATATAGTTCAAAACTAAGTAAAGACAATATGATACATCGACGCATAATCTTCCCAAAACCTGGAGTCACAAACTCACGAAGTGTCTATAAGAGTGCTAAATCCAAAATCTAAAAGGAAATACATGACTGTCTCTGAAACTAGAGGAAAAACAAGACAGAAGCGAAGACATGGGGATGGGAGAGACGCCAAGGCCCATGAACGCCAACGGCTATACCTTGAAGCCTCTAGGATAAGCTGGAAGACACTCCCACTAATGATGTCCTCCAGGTCCGGCTGCGTAATCTGCACAACATAAGGAAGTGCAGGTGTAGCATCAGTACAACCGACCCCATGTATTGAGTAAGTGCCGAGCCTAACCTCGGCGAAGTAGTAACGAGGCTAAGACACGGCAACAAAATGTACCTGTGCAGTTTGAATATATATATATAAACAACGAAAAATAAATACAGGAAGTAATTCATCAATAAGGGAAGGGGGACATGCTGTGGGGATATAACTGTTTCATATAAGAATTCTTAAACAAAGAAAGGAACAACAAGATCAGAATATAAATAATGACAAGAATCACAAGCTTGCACGGAATTACCCTTCGTGCTTTTACTCTCGTCCTCACTATGAAATGTATAATGTAATCAATGTAAATTATGGCAGGGCATCACCCTTCGTGCTTTTACTCTCTTTCCTCACAGTATAATCAATAAATATCGGTCGGAATGATACATCGTACGGCATGGCATCACCCTTCGTGTTTTACACTCTTTCCTCACAGTATAATCAATGAATATCGGTACGGAATGGTACATCGTACGACGCGCATCAAACTTCATGCTTTACACTCTTTCCTCACAATATCAAGCAACACACGACATCACCCTTCGTGCTTTAACACCCTTTCTCACATAAACAACAATCACAAATAAGGGCAAGGGAGTAAACATAATAGAAGTATAAATCCCGGCAAGGGAACAATAACAATAATCTCAACATCCCACCAAGGGAGACAATATCAAACAATGTACTACATCACCCTTCGTGCTTTACTCTCATTCTCACCAAGACAAGTGCATGGCATCACCCTTCGTGCTTTACTCTCATACTCACCAAAACAAGTGCACGACATCAACCCTTCGTGCTTTAACACTCTTCCTCACCCAAACAGCAATAACAAACAACGGGCAAGGGATTAAACAGAATAGTAATAGGAATCCCGGCAAGGGAAAAATAATTAAACAATTAAATCCCGGCAAGGGAACAAAAACAGTAATCTCAATATCCCAGCAAAGGAGACAATATCAAACAATGCACGGCATCACCCTTCGTGCTTTACTCTCATTCTCATCAAGACAAGTGCACGGCATCACCCTTCGTGCTTTACTATCGTACTCAACAAAATAAGTGCTCGGCATCAACCTTCGTGCTTTAACACTCTTCCTCAACCAAAAAACAATCACAAACAACGGGCAAGGGAGTAAACAGAATAGAAATAGGAATCCCGGCAAGGGAACAATAATTAAACAATTAAATCCAGGCAAGGAAACATCAATTAAACAATTAAATCCCGGCAAGGGAAACATCAATTAAACAATTAAATCCCTGCAAGGGAACATCAATTCCATAATTAAATCCCGACAAGGGTATATTTCAATAACTCTTTCTCTTTCTTTCACTTTCATTTCCATGATTTATTCTATCACTTGAGCCAATGCTCCAAAGGATGTAATTATCTAATATTCCTTCATCATTCGTTTTACAATTTGAGACAATGCTCCAAAAGATGTAATATCTCATATTTCTTCATTATTCGTTTCACAATTTGAGCCAATGCTCCAAAGATGTAATATCTCATATTTCTTCATTATTCGTTTCACAATTTGAGCCAATGCTCCAAAGATGTAATATCTCATATTTCTTCATTATTTGTTTCACAATTTGAGCCAATGCTCCAAAGATGTAATATCTCATATTTCTTCACCATTCATGCTACAATTTAAGCCAATTCTCCTCGAAATTTAAAGATCACAATTCCCTTTACATGCTCCTTACAACATACAGAAATCATCAATCAAGCATGGAAGTTACAACAAAATCAGAATATTCGCAATAATAAGACTCACGGTCATGCTAGACACCAATGTATAGATACTTGTCACCATGCCTATACATCGTACTGTACAAATAGCAAGTAGCAACCAAGACTCACCTCCTATTCCCTCAAGCTAAGGGTAGACCAAACACTTACCTCGGGTCCAAAATATAGCAATCAACCCTCTAACACCGCCTTTCCTTTAGAAGTCAACTTCGGAGTGGTATTATCTAGGAATAATCAACTCAAGCATATCAATAAGGATTCAATAATTCAATTACATAGCCTAATTACACATCTCCATGAATTCTTTCAAAATAACAAAATTCGACCCCGGGCCCGCTTGGTCCAAACACGAGGCTCAGACCAAAACCACGTCACCCATTCACCCCCCGGCCAGAATAAATAATTTGGTTTCAAATTCGACCCCAATTCGAGGTCTAAATCAAGAAAATTCAAAAGGGCCTAACTCTACCCAAATTCCAAATTTTGTACTCTAATTTGAATGTTTTAGGCTTAGGAATTCATTAGATATAGATGAAAAATGAAGGAAACGAGTTAAAATTTACTAACCCAAGATGTTTTGATGAGGGATGACTTCAATGGATGCCTAAGGGATTTGTAGAAGAAGAAGTTCGTTATTTTCTATAAAAATCCCGTAGCTACTGGTTCTAGAAATATTTATATACCACTGGGCAAAATTTGCCTTCGCGATCGCGGAAGGGAGATCGCGTTCGCGAAGGGTAGACTTGATAGACCATCACGATCGTGGAAGGGAGGACGCGATCACGAAGACTAAAAAACATGGGGTCCAGAAGTTGACTTACGCAAACGCGTGGGACATCAAGCGAACGCGATGAAGGAGACCTGTAAAGCTACGCGATTGCGGTCAACTGTACGTGAAAAGAGGAAAAGAGGGCTAATCCCTAAGGTTCAAATAACCCTACGCGATCACGAGGGAATGGACGCGAACGTGATGAAGGAAAACTTAAAGCTTCGTGAACGCGGAAGAGGCTTCGTGATCGCGAAGAACAAATGGACCTGCAACAGCTGAAGCAAATTTTCATTTCACTTTTCTTTATAAATTTCAGAAAAAATATTTTACTCAAAAAGTCATTTCTCGGGCTTGGGACCTCGGAATTCGATTCAGGACATACGCCCAAGTCCCATATTTTCTACGGACCCTCCAGGACCGTCAAATCATAGGTCCGGGTCCGTTTACCCAAAATATTGACCGGAGTCAAATTTACTTATTTTAATATAAAATCTTAGCATTTTTCACAGCATTTCATATTTAAGTTGTCCGGGCAACGCGCCCGGACTGCGCATGCAAATCGAGGCAACTAGATATGAGGTTTTCAAGGACTCGAAAGTACGGAATGGGTAATAAAATAGGTGATGACCCCTTTGGGTCGTAACAATAGTATCATCTACAGGTTACATATTTGGTTATTTTAAGAAGGTATAATTCTTGTTGAAAATATATATATTTCTTTTTTCTTTCTTTTTGTTTTTTATTTTGCTGCTGAATAGAATACTTTATACTAAAATATAAAGTATTATTATCTCAACTTGTTTTTTATTAGAATACATTAGAGTACCCCAACTTGTTCCCTCAGAATTCTAGGTTTCTTCTTCATAATTCTCCTCAACATTCTACAGCTAAAATATTAAGGCAAAGATAAAATGGATCATTTACAAACCCATCCAAAAATCATGCGAGTATCATTCACTTCTTTGCTCCTTTACTGCTTATTATATGGTGTTAAGCAGAGGTTTTCTTGTCATCCTTCTTACAGGAAATTCTCCGACCTCGTAAACCATTTTATTATTTTCTTTAGTTCTCTATCGTTGACGTTCACTCCTCTTATCTGTTCCCGGAATTTATCTCCCCTATTGTGTATTTGCTTTTTTTTCTACTTTCTGATGGTGAATTGTTGCATTCGTTTTTCAAGAAAAATGAAACAATTTGAAGAAGAATAATATTTTCAGATAAGGAGGGATGAAACTCTTTGGAATCTTCTGAGGAGGATGATGAACATGATTTATTATCCAACGGAACAGAGGTTTAGTCTTCCTATGTAATTTTGCAGAAAATAAGCAGAGTAATTCTTTATTTGTGTACTCTGTACCACGATTAATTTTCATGTTATTTTCGAGATTTCAGTTGATGAAGTAATATTAAGTTAGACGTATCTTGAATAGTATCAGAGCGTAGTTTTCCCGATTTTATAATGATAAAAAGGTTGCACTATAGAGATGGCATATTAAATAGTATCATCTACCGGTTACATGTTTGGTTATTTTGATAAGGTATAGTTCTTGTTGAAAATATCTATATTTCTCTTTTGTTTGTTTTTGCTTTTTATTTTACTGATGAATAGAATACTTTATATTAACATATAAAGTATTATGATCCCAACTTGTTTTTTATTAGAATAATTTAGAGTACCCCAACTTGTTCCCTCACAATTCTAGGATTCTTCTTCACAATTCTCCTAAACTTTCTACAGCTAAAATATCAAGGCAAAGACAAAATGATCATTTTCAAAGCCATCTAAAAACCATGCGAGTGTCATTCACTTCTTTGCTCCTTTACTGCTTAATATATGGTGTTCAGCAGAGATTTTATTTTCATCCTCCTTACAGGAAATTCTTTGACCTCGTAAACCATGTTATGATTTTCTTTAGTTCTCTGTAGTTGGCGTCCAATGCCTCTGTTCTGTTCCCGGAATCTGTCTCCCCTATTGTGTATTTCCTTTATTTTCTGCTTTCTGATGGTGAATTGTTGCATTGGTTTTTCAAGAAAATAATGCAACAATTTGAAGAAGAATCATATTTTCAGATAAGGAGGGATGAAACTCTTCGGAATTTTCTGAGGAGGATGATGAACATGGTTTATGTCACGCCCCGAAATCCCACCATCGGGCTGTGATGGCGTCTAACATTGAACCCGCTAGACAAGCCAAAGTGTATAGTTGAACTAGCATGATAACATCGAATTAAAAGAACAAGCTAAAAACAGTTCAGAACTTAACAACGGAATTAAATATAGTTCAAAACTAAGTAAGGACAACATAATACAATGACACATTAATTNACTGTCTATAAGAGTGCTAAATACAAAGTCTTAAAGGAAATACATGATTGTGTCTGAAACTAGAGGAAAACAAGACAGAAACGAAGACATAGGGATGGGAGAGACGCCAAGGCCCACGAACTCCAGCGGGTATACCTTGAAGCTCTAGGATAAGCTGAAAGACACTCCCATTAATGATGTCCACCGGGTCCGGTTGCGTAATTTGCACAACATAAAGGAGTGCAGGTGTAGCATCAGTACAACTGACCCCATGTACTGGTAAGTGCCTAGCCTAACCTCGGCGAAGTAGTGACGAGGCTAGGACCAGATTACCATGTAAACCTGTACAGTTCGAATATATATATATATATATATATACAACGGAAAATAAATACATGAAGTAATCAATCAATAAAGG
>MDKI01022409.1:0-19038 GCA_005239505.1 Nicotiana paniculata | reverse complement strand
AGGATTGTGGCTATACACATGATCAATTTTACATTCACTGTGATGCAGCACTCAATGGGCTTATTATCCCTTTTATTAAAAATGTAAGTTTCTTTTTCTTACTTAATTACATCTTAAAATATTCGAGTATTATAGCTTAAGATAAAATTATCTCTAACAATTGCGATTGTATTTTATAACAGATGATTTCATTCAAGAAACCAATTGGAAGCGTCACAATTTCTGGTCACAAGTTCTTGGGATGTCCAATGCCTTGTGGAATTCAAATAACAAGGAAAAGTTACATTAACAATCTCTCAAGAAAAGTTGAATACATTGCTTCAGTAGATGCCACAATTTCTGGAAGTAGAAATGGTTTAGCTCCAATCTTCTTGTGGTATAGCTTAAGCTCTAAAGGACAAATTGGACTTCAGAAAGATGCTAAGAGATGCCTTGACAATGCCAAATACTTAAAAGATCGTCTTCAACAAGCAGGGATCAGTGTCATGCTCAATGAACTTAGTATCATAGTTGTCCTGGAGAGACCTCGTGACCATGAATTTGTTCGTCGTTGGCAACTTTCTTGTGTGAGAGATATGGCACATGTTATTGTTATGCCAGGTATAACCAGAGAAATCTTGGACGGTTTCATCAATGATTTATTGCAACAAAGGAAAAAATGGTACAAAGATGGAAATGTTACACCTCCTTGTGTTGCACAAGATATTGGTGCCCAAAATTGTGCTTGCTCTTACCACAAAATTGATTTCGTTATCCCATAGAAGACATGAAAATCCATTCAACCTCTTTGCTACTGAGTTTGTCTTCTATAGACATGGCATTTTGTAACTTTTTTATTTCTTCATTTTTTTATCTACGTCCACAATGAATTGTTTACGACAAGTAGTATTGCTATTGTACCACATAAATGTGCCAATGCCGTGGAGAACTTGGTTTAAGATGAATCTTTTAAAATAAAGCAATAATAATCTGTGTGTAATTTAATATGTACAGTGGAAGTATATATGAATGCCATTAAGATCCAAATGTGTTTCTAAACAGAAATGGTGCTCAATGAACCTTTAGCTTTTCGGCCCATTTCTTTCCTTGTCTGGACTAACTCTAATGGGCAAATATTATTTTTAGCCCACGGCCGGAACTATTAATCCCTAGTAGGCGTAAAATTATTAAAAGTTGTATGTTTCTGTATATAACTTACAAATATACATATATACAAAAAATATATAAAAAACACATATATTTTTAGATATTATTTTGACAGCAGCTATACATTGTCATTTTTCTAACTCTAAACTCTAATTTGGGTTTTAACAAAAGAGAACTAATCCAAATAGCCTCTCACTGCTTTAATAACTAAAAATAGATTTCAAATGTATAATATATGAATAATCTATGTATAATATGTGTACAACAATATATATAAACCACTTCTTGGACTTTACCATTGCTGTGCGGTCAGAAATGCATATATTTAACTATTATTGCCTCACATTATAGTATTTTTAATCGTATTTTGAATATTAATTATATTACTTTGTGCTTAATATTATGAAATAATAAAACGAGAAGAAGAATATTGCAGAAAAAGTAGAAAAAGAGGATTCTTATTGATTTGAGATGAATTACAACGGAATAGAATGCATATATTTATAGGGAAAATGTGACTTAGCCACCAAGTAACAAATCCTAGAACCTCTTTTAAAAAAGACATTCACCTTAAATACAATTTTATTTATAACACTCCCCCTTGAATATCTATTCAACAAATAATGTGACTCGTTAAAACCTTAACTAAAATAAAATTCAGTGAGAAAAAATTCTAGTGAAGGAAAAAGAGTACACTTATCTAACAATACGCCTTTTGGTTGCCTTGTTAAAAATCTTGCAAGAAAAACCCAGTGGGACAGAATCTTGAAAGGGAAAAAGAGTACAACGCGTATTAACTCCCCCTGATAAGAGCATCAATTCACATCTTTGAGCCTTCACATTCCAATCTTGTGCACCATATTCAAAAGATTATTGGTAAAGATTTGATAAACAAATCAGTCATATTAACTTGAGCGAATTTGTTTCACTTTGAATTCATCATTCCTGATAGATATGTAATGTCGTGCAATGTGGGGTAAAAATTTCTCGCTATCACATTATCATGCTTCTAGTTATAGCAAGATGACAGATATGTAATGTCGTGGAATGTCCTTTTCAATATCTTCATTGGGGTAAAAATTTCTCGCTATCACATTATCATGCTTCTATTTATAGCAAGATACAAATGTGCACAAATTGCACTTAAAATGTAGTACTTCATGACAAAGATTACTATATGATTTAAGCGATTTAAATCCTTCATGGATTTTCAAATAAGTATAGTCATATAAGTCATATGAATGAACTTTAGATGCATATTAAGTTTTTATGTCATGCTAGACATATAAGATAGATAAAGATGATTGCACACACCATTGACTTTACACTTTAAGTGTTTGAATTGGAGGTCCAAAACTACATTTCTTTTATATGAAACCAATTCTACTCCAATTGTTTCTCTAAACTTAAGATCCTTATATATATTTAGCGCTATCATAGATGTCGTTGATGAACATTTTATATCGGTTCCAACCTCTCTTTGTTTTTCATAAAACATAACATAGAGATCTCTTCATTCATATTTTCAGGTACCTGAACCTCTTTTGAGACTTTATGAAGTGTTATGTCATTCACTTGCCTCCTTATTATGATCATTTGCTCATCTTTTATTTCAAGAATTTTACTTGAAACCGATTTGTCTATACGCTTTAAGCGTACCATAGATTTTGTCCTTCTAGGACTTATTCTAATAGGAGCATTTGCAGTGAGAATATAATGACTTTCTTTGGGTCAGCAAATGCGATTGCCATACTTTGAATGTAGTGCAGATGAATTATCTTTTTATAAACTTTAAGTTCATATTATCTTTGAGTATCTCGAGGTACAAACGATAATTCATTCCACATAATATTTCTGAACTGTTTATCCTATCTCACCCTCATGTTAGAAAAAACTAACTTGCTTTATCAATTTTGGAAGCACACCTTTGCATGTTATGGTATTAATTAAAATATACACTACACAATAATAATAATAATAAGATGAAATTATTTGGTTCCTGACTCTGAACCAATTGCGAGGGGAGAATGTAATATACTTTCGTGTATAACATATATCAAACTAATATAAATAATTTTATTCTCATAAGCAATAGTTTAGCTATTAAGTGACAGCCAATAAATCATTTTGCTAAACCAACTGTGATGTAAACCAACTTATCAAATGAACTCTCTTGAATAGAAAATCTGGAAATTATGCTCTAAATTAAATTACTGCGCAAGAAACATGACTTTGAAGTTGTGGATTGATGATAAACGCACATGTAACCATCTCATAGATGCATCTTTATAAGGTTTACATGGCAGGTGAATGGACCCATATTCCCCTTTGATAAATTTCAAAATTTAAGGAATTCAATCTCAATTTTAGTTGGTATAATAATCGCAAGAACAAGCAACACATGAGAATTCATGAAGAATCTTATTTAACACTTACCCATGTGAATTCTCATTTATTTTGCACATCATGCTTAAATCAAGATTGCTCAATAGACCATGCTTGATAAAACTACAGTAAACTTCATGTTTACATTATGACATGTGCAATTATTAATTAAACTCTCAGTTTACTATGACATGGTTATTTTATATCAATAAGCATCCAGTTTACTGTGTCATATAATTTCACCATATTTTTGTTTAGGTAGTACAAATCAGGCAATAAAGCAGGTAATTTTTATATACATATAATTGTAGTAATATAACAATATTAAATATTCTCATTATTTATAGTCTCAATATAACTAACCGCTTTCGCGAATACTTTAGAAACTCAATAAGTTTCTTTGAGACTTACTACAACATAATGCCTTATTGATAATAAATTTTATTCCTCAAAAATAGTAATATTTGGCTCTTCTAGAACTCTCAATTAATTTTGTACTATCATATTTTCATCAACATCTATTTGGTGAATATCTTTTAAAGAGAAAGTTATACCATTATGGTCATGGTCAAATTATATGCAAGATCTGTTTCTTGCATTTCTGTTGTCCTTTAATATTCACATTGCCAAAATATTTTGGCGCATAATAGGTACGTGACCAATGACCATTCATGTCATAATAATGACATTATTTTATTATTTATCTCAAATCTTCTTCTAAGAGGTGAGTATTGTATATTCAATACCACTAGCACGTTCATATTCTTCTAAGAATAAATATGTGTTCATAAATCACATGTTATTACATTCACATCATGAATGAACCATAATCATCTATATTTGTTTTATAAAATCTCATGTCAAATCGGTGAAAAATATTACTTTCACAGAGTGAAGGATTATTTTGAGAATCCTTATTATTCTCATTACCATAATAATGACGATTATAATTTCATCTATTGCCACGTTCACAACTGTTGATACCTTCACGGTAATAATTTTATCTTCTTTTAGACTTATTATATATTGCTACCATATTTTCTTAAGGGAATGAGAATGAAGCAAATTCGATGGGATGAGTTTCCACTTTTTATGCTCACAATCATACATGAATTTGGGCATGGCAAGACCGAAAAATTTTACCATTTCGAGTGGTTATAATTTCTTACAAACTCTATTAGAGTTATAATCAAACTTTGTTGTTTTTGCTTGTATTTAAAATCAAATTATAAAATTTCAAAAGTTTAGAAGAGAAAAAGAAGGTAAAATTACCTTCAATCCAAAATTTATTTCGAAAGGAAATTCATAGAAAAATTGATAACCATTATTCTCAATATTATATAAATGTTGAGCACCATGCACGTATCCCAAAGTCTAGTGACCAAAGCAGATGCTTCTGCTCAATTGGTAAGAGTCTCGTGCTGATAACGTATTATGAAACAATAAAAGGAGAAGAAGAATATAGCAGAGAAAAGTAGAGAGAGAGGATTCTTATTGATTTGTGATGAATTACAATGGAATAGAACCACTATATTTACAGGGAAAAATTGACTTAGTCACCAAGTAACAAATCCTAGAATCTCTCTAAAATATAGACATTCACCTGAAATACAATTCTATTTATAACACTTAATATTATATTTTAACTGTGTAAGAATAAAACGATGTGAAAATAAAAAAATTTATACCAAAATTGAATAAAACGCAGAAGAAAAAAAAAAGAATAAATAAAGGAGGGGGGGGACACCTTTTGGGTTTTGTCCCCCCAAATGGAAGACAAAGATAAGAAATAAACAATTCAAGGGAAGTATTTGAAGTGAAAAACGTACTGCATTCTGCGCCAGGGCCAGCACGATGTGCTGCCCAGGAGGCGGGGGTTTTCCTATTTCGCACGGGACAATGTTATTTCGGTCATACACGGTCCCAACTCGTATAAAAGGATTTCTAAACCTAATTTAGCGGATATCTGACTTACTTTGAAGGAGAATTCACGTGAAGGAACACATACCACACTTGGAGGAGGCTTCTAACTAGTTTTTCTTCTCTTCTCTTCCCTTAATTTTATAGTTTATTAGTTCTAGAGTTTTGGGTACTATATAAACGTTGTAGTTTGAAGCTTGAATTTTTCTTATTATTTTATCATATTATTTTATTTATTCAATCTTACGTTTAATTATTTGATTGCTTGATCACCAATTGAATACAATCTACGAATCTAGGAAACTCGGGAGATGAAATTTTAGATTGCATATAAGATTGAGTAGAGCTAGATCCCAAACCTGATTTGCGGTTAGGATAGAGATATACTTAATCGTGTTTCTTGGTTATTATACGGGAATTATTTGTGACGACCCGATGGGTCATTTTGAGAGTTATAGCCCCGATCCTCTATTAACTGCTTCCCCCATATCTATTGCTGCTATTGTGACTTGCCAGGAGGTTTTGTTTGGATTTTGGAGTGTTTTGGGACACTTAGTCCCTAAACGGAGGTTTAAGCCTCAGGACTTGGACTATAGTCGGAACTGTGTGAAGATGACTCCGGAATAGAGCTTCGTCGGTTCCATTAGCTCCATTAGGCTATTTTGAACTTAGGGGCGTGTCCAGTTTGTGTTTTGGAGGTCTGTAGCTAATTTAGGCTTGAAATGCGAAATTCAAATTTTTGGAGGTTTTGACTAGTAGTAAAATTATTGATATCGGGGTCAGATTCTGATTATGAAAAATGGAGTAGGTCCGTAAAGTTGAATATGACTTGTGTGAAAAATTTGGGGTCAATCGGATGTGGTTTAATAGGTTTCAGCGTCGGTTGTGTAAATTTGAAGTTCCATATTCTTTAAGTTTGAATTGGAGGGTGATTCGTGATTTTTAGCGTTGTTTAATGTGGTTTGAGGGCTCGAATAAGTTTTTATGGTGTTTTAGGACTTGTTGGTATATTTGGTTGAGGTCCCTGGGGCCTCGGGTTGATTTTAGATTGTAAACAGACCTTTTGAACTTAAGAAAAGCTAGCAGATTTCTGGTGTTTTTGTTACAGACATTTCTTCATCGCGTCTCACGATCGCGTATGGCATTTGGGAGGCCAGCTCAAGTTTTTTATTTGCGTTCGTGCAAAGGAGCCTGCGTTCGCGAAGGTATGGTCAGCGGAAGCATCGCGAACGTAAAGAATGGAACGCATTTGCATAGAGGAAGTGAGGCAGCTGGGGACCCCATCCATTTGGTCTACGCATTCGCGTAGTGGGTATCACCTTCGCGAAGGACCAGGAAGTGAAAGGTACGCGTTCGTGAGAGGTTCCTCACGTCCACGAAGTAGGAAATTTTGTCAGTGACGTTTTGTAATACGCGAACGCGTGAGAGTGGCCGTGTTCGCGAATTTATGTCATTTTTCACCATTTGGACTTGAGAGCCCGGAATTTGGCAATTTTTGGAGGAATTTTCACGTGAGTGTTTGGGGTAAGTGATTCTTACCTAGTTTTGGTTAATTCCCATTATTATGTATTCAGTTTCACATTAAGTTAGTGATTTGGGGTGGAAAATTGAGAAAAATTTGAGAAAAGTTATTAGGCCAAATTTTGGGATTTTGATAGAGATTTTAGTATCGAATTTGAGTAATTTTGGTACGAGTGAACTCGTGAGTGAATGTGTGTTCATAATTTGTGACTTTAACCCGATTCCGAGATGTGGGCTCGGAGAGGCTTTTTAGGGCGATTTTCCAATTTCTTGCTTTAACTTTGATCACATTAGATAGATTAGTTCATTGTAGTTATATTTGTGGTATGTAATTGATTTTGGCTAGATTTGGGCTATTCGGAGTCAGATATTCGTGGAAAGAGCATTATTACAGATTGATTGAGCTTGGTTCGAGGTAAGTGGATTGCCTAACCTTGTGTGGGGGAACTCCCCTTAGGATTTGTTATTGCTTTTGATATGTGAGCGCTGTGTACGTGAGGTGACGAGTACGTACACGGGATAATTGTTGTAAAAACCCCATTTTCTTCTATGTAATAACCCGTTTCCTTCGTATTTGAGTTATATTAGTATGTGTGGTATCCTGTTAGATTAGTATAGCATGTCTACTTTCCATAATTGTTTATTTGAACTCCGTGCAGCATGTTTAGTGAATTTCCTGCTTTTCCTTGACTTGTACTTAGTCTAAATTGTAGGATTTTGTGTTTTAGCTGTTAAATTCTATTGTTTGAGATATGTATTTACTTTTGGGACTACGAAACGGTTTTCCGAGAGATCCCCCAGTATATTTACTTTTGGGACTACACAACGGTATTCTGGGAGATACCCTTGTCTTGCATATTTACTTTGGGACTACAGAACGATATTCCGGGAGATCCCCCTGCACATTTACGTTTGGGACTAGGAGACGGTATCTCGGGAGATCCTCTGTTGTTATCTTTGTGTACTAAGCTGCTACCTTTTTATGATTGCATTCTTGTTAAATTTTGGTCTTTATTTTATTGCGATATTTCACTCTGCCTTATTTTTATTATATATATACCAATAGGGCCATGACCTGACCTCGTCATTACTCGACCGAGGTTAGGCTTGGTACTTATTGGGTACCGTTGTGGTGTACTCATGCTCTTCCCTACACATGTTTTTCTTGTGCAGATCCAGGTTCCTCCTACCAGCCTTGTTCTTAGTCGCAGTCGCTGCTGTTTAGGACACTTCAAGGTACATCTGCCCCCGCCCGCAGATCCTCGGTGTCCCCCTCTATCCCCCTATGTTGATTCTTCTCTTATTTCTATAAACACTGACGTATATAACAGTTAGAACTTCATAAAAGCTTGTGACTTACGATGTTTCGGGTCTTGGGAGTGTTATGTATATTTCAAGAGTTGATTATTGTATATGTCGAGCAGTATGTCAATTTCTTATTTAAAATATCTGTTACTGTTAGTTGTTAAATTTTATATTTTTCATTTCATTTCCGCAAAGTGTTAGGCTTACCTAGTCGTAGAGACTAGGTGCCATCACGACAATTCATAGAGGGAGAATTGGGATCGTGAAAAGTTGGTATAAGATACAGGTTCATAGGTTTCGTGAGTCACAAGCCGATTTATTAGAGTCTTGCGGATCGGTACTGAGACGTCTGTAGTTATCTTCAGGAGGATATGAAGCTGTTAGGAACAATCATACTTCTTTTGATTCCTTGTCATGTGAGTTATTGGCATCAAATTCTAAAATTCTCTATTCTATTCTTTCTTACAGATGGTGAGGACCCGTATTAGGAGATCTGACGACCAGACACCCGCGCCACTTGCTAGAGCTACCAAACGCCTGGGTCGGGGCCGGGGTCGGGGTAGAGAACGACCACGCGCTACAGCCAGGGCACCCACATGAGCTACGACAGAGGAGCCCCCAACAGCTCCAGCTGGAGGGCAGCCACCAAAGGTTCCTATTGCTGCACCAGCCCTCCAGGAGACTCTAGCCCAGCTCATGCGCATGTTCAGCACCTTATCTTAGGCTGGATTGATTCCACTAGCTCCCGCCACATCTCAGGCCGAGGGAAGGGCACAGACTTCCGCAACCCGTACTCTTGAGTAGATGGTCCAAGTTGATCAAGCCCCAAAGTTCATTCCTATGTAGCCGGTAGCTCCGATTCAGCATGAGACTAAGACAACCTCTTCTGAGGCAGAGCAGCTCAGACTTGAGAGGTACAACAATTACCACCCACCTACCTTCAGTGGATTGGCTACCGATGATGCTCATGGTTTTCTGGAGGAGTGTCATCGTATTCTCCGTACTATGGGCGTAGCAGAGACGAGTGAGGTTTCTTTTACCACTTTCCAGCTTAGAGGAGCAACCTATCAAGGGTGGCGTGCTTATGAGTTGAGTAGTCCGGAAGAGGTATCCTCACTCACATGGAATCAGTTCTCCGACATATTTTGAGAGAGTATGTCCCTCAGAGCCTCAGAGATTCATGGCGCGTGGAGTTTGAGTCAGGGTGCTATGACTCTGTCAGAGTATGCAGTCCGTTTTAGTGATTTGGCCCGACATGCACTGACCTTAGTTGCCACAGTCTGGGAGAGGGTTCGTCACTTCATTTTGGGGCTCTACCCCAACATCCGGATCAGTATGGCCAGTGATTAAGAGATGGATATCTCATATTAGCAGGTTGTGAGTATTGCTAGGAGATTGAAGGGCATGCTTGCCCGGGACAGAGAAGAGAGAGAAGCCCCGAGGTCTCGAGAGACTGGTTCTTATTCTGGAGCTCGTGCCCTAGCAGGTCGCCATGGTAGGGGTTAGGCGAATCGCCCCGTTCATTCAGCTCTTCTAGCCGCCAGTGGTGTTCCAGCCCCTTCTAGGCCCTAGGAGCCTTATTATGAACCACCAGTATCTAGTGTTCCTCTTGCTCGGGGTGTTATTAGCAGCCAGTCTAACAGACCTGGCTCGAGTCAATCACAACAGCCACGCCCTCCGAGAGGTTGTTTTGAGTGTGGCAACACTCACTATATGATGAGGGATTGCCCCAGACTTAGGAGAGGTGAACCTCCAGAGACTTCTTAGCCACCACGTGCTTCACCGGGTCCTCAGGCTATGGTTCCAAGACCAGCTACAGCCCCACCTGCTCAGCCAGCTTGAGGTGGAGGTCGTCCTAGAGGGGGAGGCCAAGCCAGGCCAGGTATTATGCTCTTCCGGCTTGTACAAAGGCAGTTGCTTCCAACTCTGTCATTACAGGTACTATCCCATTCTCTCATAGAGATGCGTCGGTATTATTTGACCCAGGCTTTACATATTCATATGTCCTCTTAGTTTGCCCCACATTTGGGCATATCTCTAGATTCTTTGAGTTCCCCTGTTTATGTGTCTACTCCTGTGGGAGTATCTCTTATTATGGACCACGTGTATCGGTCGTGTTTGATTGCTCTTAGTGGTTTTGAGACCAGAGTCGATTTATGATTACTCAACAAGGTAGATTTTGATATTATCTTGGGCATGGACTAGTTGTCGCCCCATTATGCTATTCTTGATTGTCTCGCTATGATCGTGACGCTGGCTATGCCAGGCTTACCGAGATTAGAGTGGGGGGGTACCTTAAAGTATACTCGTAGCAGAGTTATTTTATTTCTTAGGGCTCAACGAATGGTTGAGAAGGGGTGTGACGCGTATTTAGCTTATGCGAGAGATGTCAGTATTGATACTCCTAAAGTTGAGTTAGTTCCAGTAGTGAGGGACTTCCCGGATGTGTTTCCAGCTGATCTTCCGGGCATGCCGCCCGAGAGAGATTAATTTCTGTATTGATTTATTGCTGGGCACTCAACTCATCTCTATTCCTCCATAACGCATGAATCCTCCTGAGTTGAAAGAGTTGAAGGAGCAGTTGCAGGAGTTTCTTGATAAGGGCTTCATTTGACCCAGTGTGTCACCTTTGGGTGCTCCGGTCTTGTTTGTGAAGAAAAAGGATGGTTCTATGCGTATGTGTATTGATGATCGCCAGCTAAACAAAGTTACAGGGAAGAAAAAGTATCCATTGACTCGTATTGATGACTTATTTGATCAGTTACAGGGTGCCAGAGTGTTTTCCAAGATTGACTTACGTTCAGACTATCATCAGTTGAAGATTCGGGAGCCAAATATTTTGAGGACTGCTTTCAAGACTATATATGGTCACTATGAGTTTCTTGTTATGTCTTTTGGGCTGACCAATGCCCCAACAACCTTTATGCATTTGATGCATAATATGTTCTGGCCTTATCTTGACTCCTTCGTCATTGTGTTTATTGATGACATTCTGGTGTACTAACGGACTCGGGAGGATCATGAGCAACACCTGAGGACTGTGCTTCAGACCTTGAGAGAGAAGAAGTATGCAAAATTTTCAAAGTGTGAGTTTTTGCAAGACTTAGTGGAATTCCTAGGTCATGTACTATCGAGTGATGGGATCAAGGTAGATCCGTAGAAGGTGGAGGCAGTGCAGAGTTGTCCTAGATCGTCATCAGCTAAGAAGATCCATAGTTTTCTTGGTTTGGCGGGGTGTTATCGTTGTTTCATAGAGGGATTATCATCTATTGCAGGACCTATGAACAGACTGGCCTAGAAGGATGCTCCGTTCAGGTGGATAGAGGAGTGTGAGGAGAGCTTTCAGAAGCTCAAGACAGCTTTGACTGCAGCCCCAGTATTTGTATTGCCTACAATTTCAAGGTCTTATACTGTATATTGTGATGCGTCGCAGATTGGTATTGGCACGGTGTTGATGCAGGACGGTAGAGTGATTGTCTACGTATCTAGACAACTAAAGGCGCATGAGAAAAACTATATTTTCCACGACCTTGAGTTAGCAGCTATTGTTGATGCCCTGAAGATTTGGCGGCATTATTTGTATGGTGTTCCTTGTGAGATTTACACTGATCATTGGAGTTCACAGCATTTGTTCAAGCAAAAGGATATTAACTTGTGTCAGTGGAGGTGGTTGGAGCTACTTAAGGACTATGATATCACCATTTTGTACCACCTGGGGAAGGCCAATGTGATGGCCGATGCCTTGAGTCGTCGGGCGGAGAGTTTGGGGAGTTTAGCATATCTTCCAACAGTAGAGAGACCCTTAAGATTGGATGTTCAGGCCTTAGCCAGCCAGTTTGTGAAATTGGATATTTCCGAGCCGAGTCGAGTGTTGGCTTGTGTGGTCTCTCGGTCTTCTCTTTATGATCGTATCAGGAGCATCAGTATGATGACCCACATCTACTTGTCCTTAATGACACGGTCTAACATGGTGATTCTAAGGAGGTCACTATTGGGGATGACAATGCATTGAGGATGTAGGGCAGGCTATGTGTTCCTAATGTAGATGGTTTACGTGAGTTGATTCTTCAGGAGGCTCATATCTCGCGGTATTCCATCCATCCGGGTGCCGCAAAGATGTATCAGGACTTGAGGCATCATTACTGGTGGAGGAGGATGAAGAAGAACATACTGGAGTATGTGGATTGGTGCCTAAATTGCCAACAGGTGAAGTATGAGCATCAACGGCTGCGTGGGTTTCTTCAGAAGTTAGGGATTCCGGAGTGGAAATGGGAGCAGATCACTATGGATTTCGTTGTTGGATTCCCAGGGACCTAGTGAAGGTTTGAGGCAGTTTGGATGATTGTGGATAGGCTGACCAAGTCAGTATTCTTATGATGACTACATATTCTTCCGAGCAGCTGGCTCGAATCAACATTCACGAGATCGTCAGACTTTACGGTGTACCTGTGTCTATCATCTTTGACCGGGGTACACAATTTACATCACGGTTCTGGAGGGCCGTGCAACATGATTTGGGTACTCGAGTGGAGCTGAACACATCATTTCACCCTCAGACGGACGGACAGTCCGAGTGCACTATTCATATATTGGAGGATATGCTATGTGCGTTTCTGATGGAGTTTGTAGGATTGTGGGATAATTTCTTTCCACTTGTGGAGTTTGTCTACAACAACAGTTGTCAGTCGAGCATCCAGATGACACCGTATGAGGCTTTGTATTGTAGGCGGTACCGGTCCCAGTGGGTTGGTTCGAGCCAGGCGAGGCCCGATTATTGGTGATTCAGGATCGACTTCGCACAACCCAGTCCAGACATAACAGTTATGTGGACCGGAAGGTTCATGATGTAGCATTTATGGTTGGGTAGCGGGTGTTTCTCCGGGTATCGCCTATGAAGGGCGTTATGAGGTTCGAAAAGAAGGGCAAGCTGAGCCCAAGGCACATTGGTCCTTTTAAGGTGTTACAGCGTGTTGGGGAGGTTGCTTATGAGATTGCCTTATCTCCCAGCCTACCAGGGGTTCATCCGGTATTCCAAGTTTCTATGCTCCGGAGGTATCACGGTGATCCGGCTCATGTATTGGATGTATACTCAGTCCAGTTGCACAAGGATCTATCTTATGTTGAAGAGCCAATGGCTATTTTGGACAGGCAAGTCAGAAAGCCAGTGGCTATTTTGGTTTCAGATTTGAGTAATTATGGTACGAGTAAACTCATGAGTGAATGGATGTTCATATTTTGTGACTTTTACCCGATTCCGAGATGTGGGCCCGGGGAGGCTTTTTAGGGCGATTTTCAAATTTCTTGCTTTAGCTTTGATTTCATTAGATAGATTAGTTCCTTGTAGTTATATTTGTGATATGTAATTGATTTTGGCTAGATTTGAGCCATTCAGAGTCGGATATTCGTGGAAAGAGCATTGTTACATATTGATAGATCTTGGTTCGAGGTAAGTGGCTTGCCTAACCTTATGTGTGGGAACTCCCCTTAGTATCTAGTACTGTTTTTGATATGTGAGCGCCGTGTACGTGAGGTGACTAGTACGTACACGGGCTAATTGTTATAAAAACCCGATTTTTGCTAAGTAATAACTTGTTTCCTTCGTATTTGAGTCATATCAGCATGTGTAGTATCCTGTTAGATTACTATAGCATTTCTACTTGCCTTAATTGTTTATTTGAACTTGGTGCAACATGTTTAGTGAATTTGCTACTTTTCCTTGACTTGTACTTAGTCTAAATTGTAGGATTTTGTGTTCTAGCTGTTAAATTCTATTATTTGAGCTATGTATTTACTTTTGAGACTACGAAACGGTATTCCGGGATATTCCCTTGCATACTTACTTTGCGATTACAGAACGGTATTTCGGGAGATCCCCTTGTTTTGCATATTTACTTTGGGACTACGGAACGGTATTCCGGGAGATCCCCCTGCACATTTACATTTGGGACTACGAGATGGTATCTCGGGAGATCCCTTGTTGTTATCTCTATGTACTAAGTTGTTTCCTTTTATGATTTCATTTTTATTAAAATTTGGTCTTTATTTTATTGCGATATTTCAATCTTCCTTGGTTTTATTATATATATACCAGTAGGGCCCTGACCTTACCTCGTCATTACTCGACCGAGGTTAGGCTTGGTACTTACTGGGTACCATTGTGGTGTACTCATGCCCTTCACTGCACATGTTTTTCTTGTGCAGATCCATGATACTCCTACCAACCTCGTTCTTAGTTGCAATCTCTTCTATTTCGGAGTCTTCAAGGTACATCTGCCCCGTTTTGCAGATCCTCAGAGTCCCCCTCTATCCCCTATGTTAATTTTTCTCTTATTTCTATAGACACTAATGTATGGAACAGTTAGAACTTCATAGAAGCTTGTGACTTACGGTGTTCCGGGTCTTGGGAGTGTTATGTTTATTTAGAGAGTTGATTATTGTATATTCCAAGTGACATCTCAATTGCTTATTTAAAATATCTGCTACTGTTAGTTGTTAAATTTCATGTTTTTCATTTCATTTCCGCAAAGTGTTAGGCTTACCTAGTCGTAGAGACTAGGTGCCGTCACGACAATTCACAGAGGGACAATTTGGTTCGTGACATTATTAATGCATTCTTGTTAATCCTAATTCCATAGGAATATAGGCTTTAGGTTAGCTTGAATAGGCGAGTAGTACTTCGGGAGAAGGCTACGAGAAATATTAACCTTATTAACCAATAAACTAGATAAATTAATTATACAATTTAAGTGGAAAATTCAACCGGATTGTTAGCTAACCCATAGCTCTGGAATATTTTCTCCCATTGAATTAATCTCTAAGATCGCAGACTCGTTTCCTTTAATCTTTTGTTTGCTACTCTAGATTAGTTGTAGTTAATTGATCACACTTTAGAAAATCTCTTGAATAGATTAATTGTCTTAGTTTAATTTAGTAAATAGTAAATGACAAGTCCCCGTGGGTACAATATCTGGACTTACAGTCCTATATTACTTGCCGACCATGTATACTTGCATGTGCGTTTGGGAGCAACAAGTTTTTGGCGCCGTTGCCGGGGACTTATAATTTAGCTATTTTACTACAATAGATTTTTTTTGTCTATTCAAGTTTTATTTATTTATTTTATCTTAGTTTAACATTTTATTATCTTTGTTGACATGGCATCTTAGAATGGGAATTGGTTGAACATTAGTTATTCTTATTTTTGTGATCCCTGTCCATATTGTGGAGGACCACACTTGAGGCCATATTGTGAATCTCAATTGTATAGGTAGAATTTTTGTAATGTGTGTGATTGTCAAGGTGGCCATTGGGATAGTTGTCCTAATTCTTATTATCCTTCTCAGATCTCTTATTATGATATTTCTAATAATGTTTATTAAGAGAAATAAAGTGCAGGATGAGGAACGTGTTGCCTGTATTATGGAAATGATGAGGCAAGCAACCGAGCAACAAGATGAAATTTACAAAAAGACTTCCTTAGCAATCAAAGGACTGCAGGCTAGAATGGACGAATTAATGGCCAATTTTCAAGAGGAACCTCAACTCGGCAAAGAAAGCGAATTCCCATAAGAAGATAACTTTGAAGAAGCAGATATCGTGAGCCAATCATGGCTAGAGGAACAAGCTCAACTAGTAAAATTTCATGAGTTTCTCTGTGATGGTATTTGAAATATGGCAGAACAGCTGATTGGCGAAAGAACTGAACGCAGGCAATATATAGGCCAATTTGGCTATGATATCCATGACCTGCAGGCTCAAATGAATAAAAAGGTTGAGGCATCTGATGCCCTACAACAATTTTTTGTGGATACTGGCCAACTTGTGGAGAAGAAAGAGGAATTCCAACTATTCGACCAAAATACTATTATTGATGCCAAGGTTAAGGAAGTGTGCAAAAGTGAGTATGTTAATAGTAAAGCGCTTTTAGAGTATGAGCGTATTGGACCTCATTCTAAACAGTTTCCAACATTGTGCTTGGTTAGTGACATGAGAATTGATCCATTCGAACCTATGGAGGAGTGAATAGATGGGAAACAAAGTGAATATATTCTGAAATTTACAATGCCAAGGAGACAAAACCACATCCCTCAGTTAAAGGCTAAGAAGTCAAGATGCTATATTGGTTATTTGGTTCTTTTGTAGTCGTACCACCGCCCTAGGAACGTGATAGAAAAATTGATACAAAATTGAGGGCACAATTCATATCCTCAAAGTGGAAGGAAAAATGGTGAAAGTGATGGCGTCGTACTGCGACGTTAAATCAAGCGCTTGTTTGGGAGGCAGCCCAACTCTATTTTTTCTTTTTCTTTTGTTTTTTATTGTGTTATCTTTGTAGTGTTATTTTTGTGTTTTAGTAGGAGTAGGAGCATGGAATCAAATCCAATAGGCGTGCGAAAAATCAAGTAGATGGTTGGAACTAAGTGTGGGGTGCCCGCATAGAGGATCATATATTGGAGAAGTCTGAGTATCCCGTGAGCTGTTAATTCTTCGACCTTTTTCCTACTAGGGAGTCTCTTTTACCCTCTTGTTATTTATTGTATGCATTTTGAGGACATTGCACAATTTTAAGTGTGGGGTGAGTGGGATTGTTTGGGCAATTTTCTGTGCTACCCTAGCTTAGTTGTAATATTGTTTCTTAGAGTAGTGGTTTTTGTTTAAAAACAAAAATAAATAAATAAAATATTAAAAAATGAAAATGAAAAAAAAGCAGAAAATTCGGACTTTTCCCGACGATGGATTTTGTGGACAACTTTCTTGAGGGATTAAGGTTCAATAAAAAAAATCCAAAAATATTTTCTTTTGTTTCTAGTTAGTTTTAGTTAGATAATAACCCCCCTTGGTTTTTCTTTGTGCAACGGAAGTAACTTGAGTAGTACTTTATTAGAGTGCTTGAGTAATGGATAAAATAGCACTTTCTGACACTCAAGCTTAGGGTTGTGACTCTGTATATAGATTATTCTTATTTGGTTGTTCTCTATGATCCTGTCTGTCCTAGAGTAGAATTGATCCATCTTGATTGATACTTGTGCCATGTGGGGTGAGAATTTCTTACATATATTCCATATTTTGCATCTTAGTCTAGAACTTGCCCTGCATGTTTGAAGCAATAAAGTGTTGCTCTGTTTAGAAGATGATCATAGGCTTTCTCTTATATGTCTTGTGAATTTTAGCTTTTTCAGATATTGTACCACCATTTAGCCCTTTGAGCTTGTAACCTTTTGTTTGGAAGCCACATTTTTGCCTTGATTATTTTTTTGAATTCCTCGTTTTTGCACCCTGCTTCCTTGAGAATTGTTGCTTAGATTGTGATAGAAGTTGATGAATTTGAAAGAAAAGGATGATTAACTGGAAAATGGTGACCAACGATAAGAGTCCCTCTTGAAAAGAATGTGACACAAAAAAAGAGAATGAAAAAATTGCTTGAGAAAAAAATGAAACATTCTTGAGATAATAGATGAAGAGTGGGCTAAAAAATAAAATTAAGAGATCAAAATAATGGGTGACATTATAATCTGTCCCCTAGCCAACATTATATCCCGTTAAAATCCTATTTGATTCTATTCGAGAACACTTAATTAGTAGAGATGTACATAATGGGCAAGCCTATGGTTCTTTGTGCATACATGTGAATTCGTTTGTGAGTGCGAGAGTTTTTCTTTGACGCTAAGTCCTTAAATTATATTCATTCTTTGATTTGAGCGTATGGACTATTTATTCTTGTGTGGGCATGTGTTTCATGATAGATATGTGATGTTATTAGCTTTATTTGACAGATTAGTTGAGCGAACTTAAATTTGTTGAGTTAGAGTCCCTCACTGAGGTTAGAAGGTTAGTAGTTTATTTTTTGTTGTGACTTGTGTATCCTGCACGATGATCAGGAAGTGTATATTAGATGGTTTGAGTTTCTATTGGGCCTAATTGTTTGTATCAACCAAAGTGGTGGTATTTCTAGGCTTGATTTATTGAGATTGGTTTTAATGCTTACTCGAGGATGAGCAAGAGTCTAAGTGTGGGGTATTGATGTTCGGCCAGATTGCATATATTAAACCACTATTGCCTCACATTATAGTACTTTTGTTAATCTTTTGAATATTAATTATATTACTTTGTGCTTAATATTATATTTTAACTATGTAGGAATAAAGTGATGTGAAGATGAAGAGCGTTTGAGCAAAATTGAATAAAATGCGGAAGAAAAAAAGAAGAAAAATAAAAGAATAAATAAAGGAGGAGAAAAAGGGGGACACCTTTTGGGGGTTTTCCCCCAAGTGGAGGACAAATATAATAAAGAAACAATTCAAGGCAAGGATTTGAAGTGAAAAACATACTGCATTTTGCACCAAGGCCAGCGTGAGGCGCTTCCTTGGACGCTGGTGTCACGACCCGAAATTCCCACCTTCAGAACCGTGATGGCGCCTAACATTTCACTTGCTAAGAAATTCAACGTTAAAGAACCGTTAAGCCAATTATTATTCAAATTAAATAATAAAGTCAATTAAGCCAAAATGAAATAAAACCAAGTGCGAAATAACATAAATTCCCATAATATCTACTACAATCCGGATATGGAGTCACAACTCACGAGTATCTAGAATTTTCTACAAATAGAGGCTAAAAGAAATACAACTGTTTGGAACGAAAAGAAACAATAAAATAGGGAAAATAGAAGGGGACTTCAAGGTTTTTGGGCGCCAACAGATAAGGGTGGCTAACGGGCCGGGCCCGGGCCAAACGGGCTAAGCGGGCCGGGCTAAGCGGGCC
>MDKI01178521.1:0-18627 GCA_005239505.1 Nicotiana paniculata | reverse complement strand
ACAGTCCATTAAATCTGTCCAGTTTCGCTGACTAGCAGTCACGAAATGTCTCAAGTATTCCTCTAGCAGATGATTGATTCTTTCAGTTTGGCCATCAGTTTGGGGATGGTTTGTCGTTGAGAACTTCAAGTTTGTGCCCATCAGATTGAACAGATAAGTCCAGAACCGGCCTGTGAACCTTGCATCCCTGTCACTAATCACATCCTGTGGCATACCGAAATACTTGACAACGTTCTTGAAGAATAATTCCGCAGCGACCTTTGAGGGACATTCTGTTGGGGCAGCAATAAAAACAGCATACTTTGAAAACCTGTCGACCACAACCATAACTAAAGACAGTCCATTAACCTTAGGAAACCCGCTGATAAAATCCATAGAAACAGATTGCCATGTTTCTTCTGGAATGGGTAGAGGTTGCAGCAACCCCGCTTCTTTCTTTCTCTCAGTTTTGTCAAGTTGACAAACGAGGCAGCTCTTCACATAAGCTTCAACGTCTTGTTCCATTCTTGGCCAGAAATAACATCGGGACAGCAGTGCTAGCATCCTTTCAATTCCCGGATGACCAGCCCAAAGTGTATCATGTGTTTCCTTCAGCAGCTCACGACGCAGTCCTTTACCAAGTGGTACCACACTATATGTTGTGCTTTATTTTATTTTACTCTAGTTTCTAAAAAAAGCAGCTATTTTAATATGATTGTCTTTGAGGTATTGCTTTATATCTTTCTACTTATACCTCTTATTGATCCCTCTAACATTCCAAAATAATCAGGTCATTGAGATAACCTAGTACCACCTCCTGTATCAGGAGGCTTAGTATATACTACTCTCTGTTCCCCTTCTGGTAAAGCTTGAAATCCATTTCTTGTTGACACACCTTCATGGATTGGTCTGGTCTCAAAATTTCTCATTAAGTATGATCTCTCCATATGTTTGTTAGTGGAGTGATACTCTGGTGATTTTTGTCCCCTACTTGTACTTTTTGACTTAAATTGTATCCATCCCCCATCTGCATTCTTCTCTATTGCTTTTAGGACATTTTCCCCTTTTGCTATGGTATTGTTGTCCGGCTGTTGCACCATTTTTTGTTGTTGCCCCTGTTTCAATTGATCTACTGAATGTTGTTGTTGACCTTTTGGTACCCACATTGGAACTTGTTTAGGTCTTATGTTTCTCTGAATTTTCATTATATGTCCCTCATGTTTCCTCTTCCCATAATCATAGCAAATTTTTAGGCATTCAGAAAAGTACTATGGCTTCCATTCAAACTCGATGGGCTGCTGAAACTGTCTACTAGATGGATCTTTAACTGTAACTTCAGTAGGAAATTTCTAAGTGAAATTAACCTCAATCAAAATTCTAGCATAAGACACCCTAGTTTGCTTGGTAGTGTATTGATCAACAAATATAAGGTTTCTCAGGGTGTTGGCCATCCTACTACAGGAATTTATGCCCCAGCAATTCTTAGGAAGGTTAGGGAATTTTCCAATAATGGGATTTCTGTAAGGAATTCTGCATTAAAATCGAAATCTGGGGTCACTGAAACTACCGGAATGACGAGGCCTCTTATCTGACATCGACCCTCTCTCCTGAGCACGAACCTACTCGATCTGTCTAGCAATATCTATGGTCGTCTGGAAAGAAATAACACTCCCTGTCTCCTTGGACATCTGAAGCCTGATAGTGTAAGTGAGTCCATCGATAAATCTCCTCACTCTCTCCTTCTCAGTAGGAAGAAAAATAGTGGCATGGAGAGCTAAGTCCACAAATCGAGTCTCATATTGGGTGATAGTCACACCACCCTGCTGAAGTCGCTCAAATTGCCTGTGGTACTCCTCTCTAGGGTGACAGAGATGAACTTCTCTAGAAATAGTTGTGATGACTGATCCCAGATAAGTGCAGGAGACCCATCTAGTCTAGTCAGCATATAATCCCTCCACCATCTCCGAGCGAAACCAGTCATCTGAAATGCTGCAAGGTCGACCCCATTGGTCTCAACTATACCCATGTTGCGCAATACCTCATGGGTTCAGAAAATCCTGTGGGTCCTCAGAAAATGCACCACTAAAATGAACAGAAAGAGCTTGGTGAACTTATTATCCAACCCCAACATTGCCTTAGAAGACAAAGCGGCCATATCCCTGGCCTGGTCTGCAATAACCAGTTGAACTACCCCAGCTGTCAGGGCTGCTGTAGTTTGAAACTGGGGAGCCACCTGCTCCGGGGTGTGAGTAGCAGGAGTCTATGCTCCCACCATCCCGAGAGACGGCTGGTGCCACCAGGAGTGTACCGTTCAAAGCCACACTCTCCATAAGGCCCACCAAACTGACTAGAGCATCCTGAAGCACTAGAGTGGATATGAACCCCTGTGGGACCTGATCTTGTCCGACATGTACAATCTGAGCTGGAACCTCCTTTTCAAAATCCACCAGAGGATCCACTGCGAGTGCTGCTGCTCGAGCTCTAGGATGAGCTCAGCCTTTGCGTCTGCCTCGGCCTCTGGCGCGACCTTGGCCTCGACCTCTGCCCCTAGTCATAGTTGCCACATGGGGATTCGGCTCCTGTCCGGCGGTAGATGCAGTGCGTGTTCTCGCCATCTTCGAGAGAACATGAATAGAAGGGTTCAATCATAAATTATAGAATAAAATCGCATGACAAAGTAAGAAATAAGTGACATTTTTCCTAAACTCCATAGTCTCTAAGATAAGTACAGACGCCTCCGTAGCGATCCTCCAGAATCTACTAAGCTTGCTCGTTACTCGTGAGAAGCAACCTAGCGCTCTGATACCAACTTGTCACGATCCAAAATTCTCACCTGCGGGGCCGTTATGACACCGAACATTTCACTTGCCAGGCAAGCCAATATTAGATTAGTGTTAAGCCATTTTTAAAAAAATCCAATTTAACTGATGTCAGTTACTGAAATAACTGAGACAAAACTAAATTAAGTGCGGAAAGGCATAACACCTAAAATATCTAAATATAACCCCGAATCTGGTGTCATAAGTGCACGAGCTACTAGAATAATACAGATAAAGGTTTGAATGAAACTAAGGATGTCTGAATGAAAATGCACAGCTAAGATAAAGTAGAAGGGGACTTCAGGCCAGCGAACGCCGAGCAACAGTACCTCAAGTCTCCATACCGATAGTCAACCCGAGCAATCTACTTACCGCCGCTGGGAATCGACTCCAAAATCTGCACAAAATGTGCACAGTGTAGTATAAGTACAACCGACCCTATGTACTCTGTAAGTGCCGAGCCTAACCTCGACGAAGTAGTCACGAGGCTAAGGCGGGCCAATTACAATAACCTGTACGCAGTATAAAATAATGATAGGAAAGAAAAATACAGAAACGAAATAAGGTAGTTAACTCATAAAAATAACTCCATCCCTAAGAAAACCAGTAAATACTAGAAATATCAATTCTTAGAGTCTCTTACGAAAGTACCAAAGCCAACACAATACAATAAGGAATAGAAAACACATAAGTTTTTGCACTGCATAGCCCGATCCCATCGTACAACACGGTTCTCCCTTATTCTACCATGTAAATATCAATAATAACAAATAAATATATATGTTGTGGCGCGTAACCCAATCCCACCATATAATCAGAGTCAATATCATAATTCGTTCTTATTTCACAATGTCAATCCACCCTTATTTCACATGTTGCGGTGCACAACCTGATCCCACGGTATCAATATAAAATCTTTCTTTTTTCCACCTGTTGCAGCGCGCAACCTGATCAATAAATAAATCAATAAGTGCAATCAATCTAACAAATCGAATCAATGGGGTGTCTACGATTAACGAATATGAAAGCTACAAATCAAGAATCAATATCGTACCAAATCATGAAAGGCTACAATTAATACAAATCAACATGTCAAGTCAAATACATGACAGTTAAAGGGTACAAGTAAGACAATTAAGGCAAGTATTAATTAAGCATGGGAGCATTAAAGAAATTAGCATTTATAATGCGAGAATAATAAATGAGAAGTAGCAAGTTAAGGCATATGAAGCAATTAAGGCATGTAACAATCAAGACATGGAATGCTATAATTAATGAAATACGGGTAGACGTGGAAATAAGTAATTGACGGCGTGTAGACACTTGTCACCTCGCATATACGTCGTTACTCATGAAAATTCACATAGCACATAGCTCAAGGCTTCCTATTCCCTCAAATCAAGGTTATACCCAACACTTACCTCACTCCACAATCAACTCAAAGTTCAACCACGACCTTGACTTTCAAACAAGCCTCCAAACCAAACAAATCTAGAAAATTATCAACCAAACGATTTAAAATAAGCCATAGAAACTACTCATGAATGAAAAAGGTTCAATTTAGATCATTATTGAAAAAGTCAACAAAAGTCAACCCTGGGTTCGCTTGGTCAAAATCCGAGATTCAGACCAAAACTCAATTACCCATTCACCCCCGAGTCCAAGTATCTAATTAGTTTCAAAATCCGACCTCAATATGTGGTCTAAATCTCAAATTTACAAATATCCCAAATTCTACCCAAATCCCTATAATCTACCATGAAAATCCTAGATTTAATGTTGAAATCTTATGAAATGTAATAGGTAAGTGAAAAGAAACAGATTAAAGTCACTTACCAATGATATTAGGAAGAAACTTTCTTGGAAAAATCGCCTCTAGGGTGTTTAGGGTTGAGAGTTTGAAGGAAATGAGTTAATTCCCATTTTCCCCTCTCTTACCCAGTTGCAGACAAGTCATAAATATAGTAATGAACTCATACCAAGTCCCGGAATCGAAATCCGAATCCAGTAGTAACATGGTCAAACTACGATCAAATTTGGAATTTCTTTAAACCTTAAAACCTCTAGTTTTCAACAAATTATTATAAATTAAGTATGGACTTCCGAATACGATTCTAGGCATACGCACAAGTCCCAAACCATGATACAGACCCACTGAGACCGTCAATACACTAACCATGGTCTGTTTGCTTAAAATGTTTATCGAAGCAACTCAAACGAGTTTTAAGGCACGATTTCACATTTTCATAAATTTTTCACATAACAACCTTATGTAAGAAGACACAGACTGTGCACGCAAATTGATGAAGGTTAATGGAGCTATTGAAGGTTTTGAAACACAGAAATGAGCGGTAAAACTGAAAATGACCTATCGGGTCATCACAATATCCACCTCTAAAGAAAACATCCGTCCTTGAATGGACATAGAAAATTACCAGGACTAGTGAAAATGTGTGGATATCTACCCTGCATGTCCTACTCGGACTCCATGTGATGGACTCAATCGACTGACCTCTCCGCTGCACTCTAACTGAAGGATAACTCTTAGAACTCAACTGGCGGACCTGCCGGGCTAGAATAGCCACATGCTCCTCCTCATAAGTCAAATCCTTGTCCAATTGGACAGAGTTGAAATCTAACACATGGGACGGATACTGTGATACCTCCGGAGCATGGACACATGGAACACCAAATGTACTGCTGATAAACTAGGTGGCAATGCGAGCTTGTAGGCCACCTCACCCACTCTCTCAAGAATCTCAAAGGATCCGATGTACCTAGGACTGAACTTGCCTTTCTTTCCGAACCTCATCACACCTTTTATGGGTAAAACCCGGAACAATACCCTCTCTCTAACCATGAATGTAACATCACAAGCTCTACGGTTGACATAACTCTTTTGCCTAGACTGAACGAAGCAAAGTCGATCCTGAATAATTTTGACCTTATCCAAGGCATCCTGTACCAAATATGTAACCAACAACCGAGCCTCCCCCTGCTCAAACCATCCAACTGATGAACGACAACGCCTCCTGTATAATGCCTCATAGGGAGCCATCTGAATGCTCGATTGGTAGTTGTTGTTATAGGCAAACTCCGCAAGCGGCAAGAACTAATCCCAAGAACCCCTGAAATCCATAACACAAACGCGAAGCATATCCTCCAATATCTGAATAGTGCACTCAGATTGTCCGTCCGTCTGGGATAAAATGATGTAATCAACTAGACCTACATGCCCAACTCACGTTGTACGAATCTCCAAAAAGGTGAGGTGAACTGCGTACCTCGATCAGAAATGATAGACATGATCAGAAGTGCGACGGAGTATGGCACACCGTGAAGACGGATGATCTTGCAGATGTAGAACTCAGCTAACCGCTCTAAAGAATATGTAATTGCCGATGGAATGAAATGTGTCGACTTGGTCAACTTGTCCATAATGACCCATATTGCGTCGAACTTCTTCTGAGTCTGTGGGAATCCAACAACACAATCCATAGTGATACGCTCCCACTTGCACTCAGGAATCTCTAGCTTCTGAAGCAAACCACAAGGCCTCTGATGCTCGTACTTAACTTGCTGAATTTTTTTACACCGAGCTACATATGCAACTATATCCTTCTTCAAACTCCTCCACCAATAATGCTGTCACAAGTCCTGATACATCTTAGCGGCACCTGGATGAATAGAATACTGGGAACTGTGGTTCTACTCAAGAACCAACTCACAAAGGCCATCCACATTGGGGACACAAATACGACCCTACATCCTAAAAACCCCATCATCTCCAACAGGAACCTACTTGTCACCACCGTGCCACACCGTGTCCTTAAGGACAAGCAAATGGGGATCATCATGCTGAGGCTCTCTGACACTCATACAAGGAAGACCGAGCGACTATGCAAGTTAGAACCCGACTGAGCTTTGAAACATCTTACCTCACGAACTGATTGGCCAAAGCCTGATCAACTGTTGCAAGTGGTCTCTCCCAAACTGGAATATACGTAAGGTTGCCCATACTCACAGTCTTTCTACTCAAGGCATCAACCACCACATTGGCCTTCCCCGGATGATACAAAATGGTGATATCATAGTCTTTCAATAGCTCCAACTACCTCATCTGCCTCAAGTTAAGATCATTTTGCTTGAACAAATACTGTAGACTCTGATGATCCGTGAATACCTCACACAACACGTCGTAAAGATAGTGCCTCCAAATCTTCAGTGCATGAATAACGGTTTCCAACTCTAAGTCATAAACATGGTAATTATTCTCATGAACCTTCAAATTCCACGACGTGTATGCAATCACCCTGCCATCCTGCATCAATACTGCACCGAGCCCAATATGAGATGCATCACAATACATGGTGTAAGATCCTGAACCGGTGGGAAACACCAATACTGGCGCTATAGTCAAAGCAGTCTTGAGCTTCTGAAACCTCAACTCATAGTCTTCCGACCATCTAAATGGGGCACCTTTCTGGGTCAATCTAGTCAATGGGGCTGCTATGGATGAAAACCCCTCCACGAACCGGCAATAATAACCCGGCAAACCCAAGAAACTATGGATCTCTGTAGCTAAAGTAGGTCTACTCTAGTTCTGAACTGCCTCAATCTTCTTAGGATCCGCCTTTATGCCCTCTGCCGATAAAACATGTCCCAAAAGGCGACTGAGTCTAACCAAAACTCACACTTTTAGAACTTGATATATAACTGGCTATCTCTCAGAGTCTGAAGTACAACTCGAAGATGCTGCTCATGCTCCCGTCGACTGCGGGAGTATATCAAGATATCATCAATGAATACAATCACAAAAGAATCCAAGTAGGGCTTGGGCACCCGGTTCATCAAATCCATAACTGTTGTTGGGGAATTTGTCAACACAAATGGCATCACTAGGAACTCTTAATGCCCATACCGCGTCCGGAAAGCCGTCTTAGGGATATCAGATGCCTTAATCTTCAACTTATGGTAGCCACACCTCAAAAAAATCTTTGAAAACACCTTGGGACCCTGAAGCTGGCCAAATAAGTCATCAATCCTCGCAGAGATACTTGTTCTAGACAGTGACCTTGTTCAATCACCGATATTCTATTCACATCCTCATCGAACCATCCTTTTTGTTCACGGACAACACGGGCGCACCCCAGGGCGAGACATTAGGTCTAATGAAGACCTTAGAAAGAAAATATTGCAACTGCTTCTTCAACTCCGGCGGGGCCATCCGATATGACGAAATAGAAATGGGCTGAGTGTCCGGAGCCAAATCAATACAGAAATAAATATCCTTGTCAGGTGGCATCACAACAGGTCTGCAGAAAACACCTCTAGAAACTCAATAACAACTAGCACTGAATTTATGGAAGGAACCTCCACACTAGAATAACGAACATAGGCCAAATAAGCTAGACACCCCTTCTCGACCATGCGTCGAGCCTTCACATAGAAGATAACACTGCTGGTAGAATGGCCAGGAGTCTCCCTCCACTCTAATCGAGGCAACCTGGCATGGATATGGTCATCGTCTTCATGTGACAGTGCAATATAGCATGATAAGGTGACAACATATCCATACTTAAGATAACATCAAAATCTACCATATCAAGAAGTATGAGATCTATGCTAGTCTCAAGACTCCCAATAGTAATCACACACAAGCGATAGACACGATCTACAACAGTAGAATCTCCCATAGGCATGTACATATACATAGGAGCACTCAAAGAATCATAAGGTACAACCAGATATGAAGCAAAATTGGATGACATGTAGGAATAAGTAGAACCCGAGTCAAATGAAACTGAAGCATCTCTATGGAAAACTGGAACAATATATGTGATAATGACGTAAGATGATTCGACCTCAGGCCTAGCTGGGAGAGCATAGCATCACAGCTGGTCCCCACCACTCTGAAGTCTGAACTACTTCTTTGGGACGACCTCTAGCTGGATGGCCTCCACATCTAATGACATGACCCCTACCTCTGGCTGCCTGACCCCTACCTCTAGCTGGTTGAGAAGGCGGTGGATAAATCGGTGCCGGAACCATGGAACGAGAACTCTGCAGTGGCATGCCGCCCAATAATCTCGGATAGAACCTCCGTACGTGCCCAATACATCCATTCTCAAAACACCCATCCTGCTGTTGTGACAACTGAAACTAAAGCTTACCCGAACGGGATGAATAACCATGGTGATAGATCTGAATTGGAGGCGCACTAATAGGAGCTGATGATGCGCTGTAGGCTGGCTTCCCAGAGTAAGGCACATAAGGACCACGACTCCCCGAAGCACTGTGAGATGCCTGAAGCGCTGAATGAAATGGCCTGGGAGTTTGGCCCCTATCATAAATACCCCTGCTTCCAGATGAGGCGCCACTGAAACTACCGGAATGACAAAGCCTCTTATCTAACACCGACCCTCTTTCATGAGCACGAACCAACTCGATCCGTCTAGAAATATCTACGACCGTGTGGAAAGACATATAACTCCTTATGTCCTTGGCCATCCGAAGCCTGATAGTGTAAGTGATCCAAACGATAAATCTCCTCACTCTCTCCTTCTCAGTACGAAACAAGATTAGGGCGTGGCGAACTAAGTCCAAAATTGAGTCTCGTATTGGGTGACAATCATACCACCCTATTGAAGTCGCTCAAAATTCCTGTGGTGCTCCTCTCTCAGGGTGATAGGGATGAAATTCTCTAGAAATATCTATGAAAACTGATCCCAGGTAAGTGTAGGCGACCCAGCTGGTCTAGTCAACATACACTTTACAATAACCTTTACGCATTTTAAAATAATGACAAGAAAGGAAAATACGGAAACGAAATAAGGCAGTTAACTCATAAAATAACTCCATCCTCAAGAAAACCAGTAAATACCAGAATACCAATCCTTAAAGTCTCGTACGAAAGTGTCGAAGCCAACACAATACAATAAGGAATAGAAAACACATAACCTGTTGCAGCGCACAACCCTATCCCACCGAACAACACGATCCTCCCTTATTCCACCATGTAAATATTAATAACAATAAATAAATATATATTTTGTGGGGTGCAAACCAATCCACCATATAATCAGAGTCAATATCATAATTCTACCTTATTTCACCATATAAATCCACCCTTATTTCATCTGTTGCAGCACGCAAACTAATCCCACCGTATCAATATAAATCCTCCCTTTTTCCGCATGTTGTGGCGTGAAACCTAATCCATAAATAAATCAATAAGTGAAATCAATCTAACAACTGGAATCACAAGAATCTCTACGATTAACGAATATGAAAGCAACAAATCAAAATGGAATCTCGTACCAAATTATGAAAGGCTACAATTAATACTGAGCAACAAGAAAAGTCAAATATATGACAGTTAAAGGGTACTAGTAAGACAAAGGCAAGTATCAATTAAGAATGGGAGCATGAAAGATATTAATATTTATAATGTGAGAATAATAAATGACAAGTAGAAAGTTAAGGCATAGGAAGAAATTAAGGCATGTATCAATCAAGACATGGAATGCTATAATCAATGAAATACGGGTTGACATGAAAACAAGTAATTGACAGTGTGTAGACACTCGTCACCTTACATACACGCCGTTACTCATGAATATTTACATAGCACATAGCTCAAGGGTTCTTATTCCCTCAAATCAAGGTTAGACCCAACACTTACCTCACTCCGCAATCAACTCAAAAATCAACCACAGCCTTGACTTTCGAACATGTCTCCAAACCAACCAAATCTAGCAAATTATCAACCAAAAGATTCAAAATAAGCCTTAGAAACTACCCACGAATGAAAGAGATTCAATTTAGATCATTATAAAAAAGTCAACAAAAGTCATCCCTAGGCCCCCTTGGTCAAAACCCAAGATTCAAACAAAAACCCAATCACCCATTCACCCCCGAGCCTGATTATGTAATTAGTTTCTAAATTCGACCTCAATTCGAGCTCTAAATCTCAAATTTACAAAAATCCCTGATTCTACCCAAATCCCTAATTTCTACCGTGAAAATCCTAGATTTGATGTTGAAATCTTTTGAAATGTAACGGGTAATTGAAAGAAGTAGATTAAAGTTGTATGGGTCAAAATTATGCTAAGATTATTGGACGCAAATGGACGAGATATGGCTGACGTCAAAACCGAGCACGACTCAGTGGCGAGGAGTCGCCAAGAGAGAGATTATCGTCGAGGTCGAAGTAGAGGGCGAGTAGTAGCAACAGACGAAATAAGCCTTAGGACCATAAAAAAGGAATATCCCATTGAATATTCCTTTAACTATACTTTTTAGGGTTTTCTAGGGATATCCCTTATAAATAGGAAGAGATAGGGAACAAAACAGGGCTTCACTTTTATGAGAAGATACATATTGTAAAGGGGTGACTATCAAGAACATTCTAAAATATTTGTCTTGTCCGCTGATTCTATTGTTCAATATACCTCTCTTATCAAGATCCAAGGATTCCTTGTCTATCTTCATATTCTATTGCCACACGTCATTGTCAGAAGAAGGAATCATCCAACTCATCTAATATTTGGGTGACAAACTCCTTCTTATTACATTTAATGCCATTAGCCACATATATTGCATGTTTTCATTGTTTCATTCATTGAAAATCGTTAAACATTTACTTTGAATTCATTGATATTAGATACGGTCCCATCTCATCAACATATTCACACTTCAGATCTAGGAGTTATTACGTTTAACTAGGACTCATCCATTATCTTTTCATTAATCAGTTTAACAAAAAGTCTTAAAACTTTTTGGTCAAACAATTTGGCGCCGTCTGTGGGGAATTTCTAGTTAAAATTTTAGTTTCTTCTAGATCTGAAAAACAACAACAGCAGTCTATCTTTTTCCTGTTTGCACAATCTAACGATGGCAACAAAAGGAGATGAAAGGCTGAAAGCAGTGATGGGTGTCACCACTAACCTCCTAGGCACCATCAATGGGGTTTACAGAGAAGACGAGGAGAATGTGACACCGAGTACCTCACCTAGGCGAAGTGACACACCTCTCCATCATGGGAGTGTAACTGCTTCGCACAAGAACGGGGCCTCTACGTCCACAACAAAGGAAGTGCTGACAACAGTGAAAAAACTACTGGAGGGATGGTTGACAAGTACTCTAAATAATATACTCGACAAACCTGCTCAAGGGGTGAGTAGGAGCACCGCACGATCTGACACCACAACAATCATCAACGAGCAACACGTTCCTCCCCCAACAGGTAACACCCACACTGTTGCGGATGCAGGTAACAACGCACTCGCAGCTATTCTGAAGAAAATGGAAGAAATGGAGAACGAGAATAAAGCGCTTCACGACCAAATGAAGAAGCACCAAGAAAGGGTTGATAAAATACCAAGCGCCCCGAAACTTTTGCCAAAACGGGACGTCGGGCGGTTCGTGGAACAACCATACAACGACGAGGCAGCCCCATATTCCATACCCAAAACCTTCAAAATTCCACCATATCTGAAAATATATGACGGGACAATAGATCCTGAAGACCATATCATTCATTATGTCACGACGGTAAAAGGCAACAACCTCTCGATAGAGCAAGTATCGTCGGTGCTGCTGAAGAAGTTCGGCAAAACCCTGATAAGGGGAGCCTTAACATGGTATTCACAATTACCAGCACGTTCCATAGCGACAGTCGAAGAAATGGCCGACAAGTTCCTCACCGCCCATGCCGGAGCCAAGAAAGTAGAAGCCAGGGTGAATGACATATTCGCCATCAGACAATCGCATGGCGAAGGACTCATGGACTTCCTCTCCCGATTCAATAGAGTAAGAATGAGCCTGCCAAACGTATCAAAGGGGATGGCAGTAGATGCCTTCCAAAATGGATTAAACAGGAACGGGTCGAGGGCGACCAGAAAGTTGCTAAGCAGACATAGGAAATACCCTCCCACCTCCTGGGAAGAAATTCATAACGCTTACTGTGCTGAGGTGAGAGCAGACGAAGACAACCTCAACGGTCCAACTCAACGGCTAACATAAGTCCAAATAGAATCAAGGAAAGATTGACGTAATGATAGCCGAAGAGATCATGCAGGTCCACGCCTCAATCGAGAAAATCACCAACCATATATCAGAGCGGCCATGCCACCACCTCCCCGCCAAATCGAAGGGCCGTCCAGGCCACATATGGGGACTTACCGATACGAAAGAGGTATGCCTCCACTTTTATCTACTCACAATTTTTTTGTTTCCCCTTTAGAAATAGTTTACGCCCTGGAAAAGCTCGGCCCTAAAGTGAAGTGGCCACAAAAGATGAAGTCTGACCCAAATTCTAGAAAGTCGAATGCCCTCTGTGAGTTCCATCAGCAATGGGGCCATAAGTCCGAGGATTGCATAGCCCTGCGGCAGGAAGTAGCGAACATGCTCCACCAAGGACATTTAAGGGAGCTGATAAGCGACCGAGGAAGAGCCAACTTCGCCCGTGGACAAGAACAACATCAAGGCCCCCCAAAGCACCCCTCCCCTACCACACCATCCAAATGATCATCGGCGGAGGTGACGAAGCAACAATTAACCATGTGAAGTTAACCACCACACACAAGATGAACCTCGATCCACTCTACCCGCCAGTACGACAAATCAGAAGAAAGTTCAATGTTGCAATAAATGAGGCCGTCCACGAAGAGGTGGAAAAATTGCTCGTAAACGTTTCTATTCGAGAGTCAAAATACCCCCAATGGGTCGCCAACGTGGTCATGGTAAAAAAGAAAAATGGGAACTGGCGCATGTGCGTAGACCTCACACCTAAACAAATCCTGCCCGAAAGACTCCTTTCCATTGCCCCACATCGATCAACTCATCAACGCAACGACGGGGCACGTGTTATTAAGCTTCTTGGACGCCTACTCAGGCTACAACCAAATCCTCATGGAGGAGTAAAACCAGGAAAAGACCACCTTCATCACCCACCAAGGGACATACTGGTACAGAGTCATACCGTTCGGGTTGAAAAATGAAGGGATGACCTACCAGAGGCTGATCACCAAGATGTTCAAAGAGAAACTCGTAAAAATGATGGAAGTCTATATAGACGACATGTTGGTCAAATCAAAAATAAAAGAAGACCATATTGATCACCTAAGGGAAGCCTTCGACATACTTAGGCGATACGGCATGAAGCTGAACCCCGAAAACTACGCCTTCAGCATGACCTCTAGGAAGTTCCTTGGTTTTTTGGTGTCCCAGAGAGGCATTGAGGTCAATCCCGACCAAATCAAGGCCATAGAAGGAATAAGCGAGCATGATATAACATATCATCCAAGAACAACGATAAAGTCACAAGTACTCGCCGACTTCGTCGCCGACTTCAGCGCCAAAATAATGCTTGAGGTCGAGCAGGAAACCTCCCATACCTCTCCCAAATTACCTGACCTATGGGTCATGTACATCGATGGCGCCTTCAACACGCCAGGATCTGGGTTGGGACTCGTACTTGAATACCCAACAGGAGAAGTCATACACCAGTCCATATGGTGTCCCGATATGACTAACAATGAGGCAGAGTACGAGGCCGTAATTGCAAGACTGAGACTAGCTCTTAAGTATGGAGCACGGCGAGTCATCCTCCGATGTGACTCATAACTCGTCGTCAACCAAGTCATAGGGACTTTCCAAATCAAAGAACATAGGCTACAAAAATATCATGAAGAAATTCATAAGCTACTGCCCGAGTTCGACGAGAGTCAACTCGACCAGATACCTCGAGCACAAAACATCGAGGCATACGGCCTCGCCAAATTAGCAGTAGCCACCAAGAACATAAGCGGAAAGGAAAACGTGGTCACCCTCCTCCATTCGACAATAGACCAAATTGAGGTACACACTATAAATTTAATTTGGGACTGACGCAACCGTATTATGTCATATTTGCAGGAGGGAGTGCTACCAAAACACAAAAATGAAGCGAAGAAGCTTCGAATGCAGGCGGCCAGATACAACATCATCAACCACGACTTGTACAAAAGAACGTTTGGCGGCCCCTTAGAGAAGTGAATAGGGCCAAACCAAACCAGGCACGTCCTCGAGGAAGTACACAAAAGCCACTGTAGATCCCATAACGGTAATCGAGCCCTCGTGAGATGCCTCATACGGGCAGGCTATTACTGGCCCACCATGAAAAAGGAAGCCGCCGACTTCATTAGAAAGTCCGAGCAGTGCCAGAAATATGCTCCAATGATTCACCAAACGGGCGATCACCTCCACTCAGTCACATCGCCATGGCCGTTCATCAAATAGGTAATGGACATCGTCAGACCCCTTCCGCGCGGGACGAGGTAATGTATGATTTCTCTTGGTTTTAACTGACTATATTTCTAAATGGGTAGAACCAGGTGCATTCGCCCAAATACGCGAATAGAAAGTTATCAAATTCATATGGAGGAACATCATATGCCGCTTCGGCATCCCCAAATAAATCAGTTGTAACAACGGACCCCAATTCACCAGAAAAAAGACTGTCGAAGTTTTCGAGAAATGGCACTCCAAGTGAATACTCTCCACGCCATACCATTCTGCAGGTAACGGTCAAGCGGAATCCTCCAACAAAACAATACTGAACATCATGAAGAAGAGGCTCGAAGACGCCAAGGGACTGTCGCTGGAAATACTACCAGAAGTGCTATGGGCATACCGCACCACGCCGAAAACAAGAACAGGAGACACGCCATATTCACTAGTCTATGGGAGTGACGCAGTGATACCAGTCGAAGTTGGAGAACCAAGTTTGAGATACTCCAATGAGAGTGGACCAAGCAATGACGAGAACACAAAGCAAGACCTCGACGAAACAGATGAGCGAAGAGACATGGACTACATAAGAATGATAGCTCAAAAATAGCAAGCAGAGCGGTACTACAACAAAAAGGCCAAAGTAAGGCCACTCAAGGTCGGGGACTACGTACTCAAATCCAAAACACAAGCTAGCAAAGACCCACGGAAAGGTAAACTAGGAACCAATTGGGAAGGGCCATACAAAATCACGGCGGCAACAAACAAAGGGTCATTCCAACTAGAAACAATGGAGGGAAAGCTACTATCAAACAATTGGAACGTATCCCACCTCAAATACTTCAACTTCTGAAGATGGACATCCTCCAATTCATACTCTTTTTCCCTCACCCGAGTTTTGTCCCAATTGGGTTTTATCGGGGAGGTTTTTAATGAGGCGACAAAGAGGTCATCTCAAAGTTTAGGTGTTAAATTCACTGCTCCACTTATCGATTACCTCTCCAGGCAGAGCGATGAGGGACTAGATAGACTGGGACTTCTCGAATGTATGTACGAGTCTAACAGAAACATGTAATATTCTCCAATGAATGAATAAACAAAGCAGTATGCGATATTTTTACACAACTCCACCAAATTTGCATATCACGCTAACGCAGAGAATGCATATTTGACATCGCTCAGGTTAATCTACATTCGACCTCGCTCGAATTAACATACATTCGACCTCGTTCGCACTAACTTGTATTCGACCTCGCTCGGATTAATCTACATTCGGCCTCGCTCGAATTAACTCACATTTGACATCACTCGAATCTACATTCGACCTCGCTCGAATTAACTTATATTCGACCTCGCTCGAATTAATCTACATTCGACCTCATTCGAATTAACTTATATCCGACCTCGCTCGAGTTAATTTATATTCGACCTCATTCGACTTAAATTATATCTGACCTCGTTCGAGTAAACAAAGGAAATACACATTCGATCTCACTCGGATTATTTTCTAAGTCCACATTCAACCTCGAATCGTTCTATATTCGACTTCGCCCATCAACCTTACATTCAGTCGGCCGAAAGTCAAGGACTTTCTCACAAAAGAAGACACCAATGAAAAAGGAAAAAAGAAAAGCCAAAAATACACAGCAAAAAGATAATTGTTCCATTTCAATTGTTCTATTCCAATACATTTTACAAAGGGCTTGAGAGACTCTCCCACAAAAGAAAATAGCAAAACACAAAAAATCAAGTACAAAGACTTCACACCGCATCATCCTCCCTATCACCAACATCACCGACATACTCATCATCGTACCAAGGGTCGGAGGTAAGCCCATCCAAGGCATCTTTATCATCATCCCTGCCGGGCGTGCCGGGTTCATAACCGTAGGCGTCACGAGTTGCACGTGCCTTAACAAGAACATCCTCAAAATTCTACCTCAGAAACCTTTCTAGCCGTCTTCAAAGACCTGTATATGTCAAGCTGGGCCTCAGCATGAACCCACATATCATAAAACTCTCGTGACACACTGGGATCTGCAAAATTACGAGAAGTAGATGGCTGAGCCTGTTGTTGCTCCTTCTCGGCCCTTAAGGCGACAATCTGCTCATTTAGCCCAGACAACTCCTCCTCCAAACCCTCAATCCTTTATTCTAACCTTGCCTCCTTGAGTGCCTAAGACTCCGCCTTACTAGCCCTCTCAGACCTGCAAACACTGAGGGTACCCCCTAGTGCTGCCACCTCCGCCACGGAGGCCATCTTAACCTTCTCAGCTCGGCTCAAATCTTCAACCCTAGCGCTTAACTCGTTCCTCAAGTTGACGGCCCTATCCTCGCTCTGCTCAAGCTCGACCTTTAAAGATGCCACATGCGCCTGAAGGTCCGCATTCTCGGCCATCACTCCCTTATTCACTTCGAGATCCTCCTCCTTAGTCCTCAACGTCCCCTCCAACACGCTACATCGGCCGAAGGCCCTCATAATCTCCTCATCTTTCTCCTTCAGTTCCTTATCTTTCTGCTTGATCTCATCGCGAAATACCTGAAATTGGCCATCCTCGCCAACGATTTTGACCTGCCTTCGGTGCTTGGAGCGGTACTCTCTAAACTTGGATTGCATCCTCTTGAAGAGAGCCGTCTTCTGCTCTTCTCACCGGTCACGCTTAATCTCCAAGATAAGAGTCTAACATACAAAGGAAGGGAAGTCAGAGAGAGTAAAAATGAGAGAGAAGTAAAAGTTACTCGCAAGGCCATGCCCGATATACCCAGAGACAGGTTAGCATCTCTCAGCGTATGTAACATCCTACTCTCGGATTCCGTGCATAAAGGAGCAAAGGCCGGCGCCGCCCGTTTCGAGTTGACCAAGAGGTCATAGTCCACAGGGATGACTCTGTGCCGATCAGGCCCCTCCGTCCTTATCTCCACCCGAGTAAATCTTTCCTCAAAAGCCCGCATCTCCTCAGGGTCGATATCGGAGCCAGACCCATCATCTTCCACTGGGACGGCTCTACGTCTCCCATTTGGTGATGATGAACCAACCTCGACTGTCCGATTAAGCTCCCCTTTATTGCGGATCTCATCAACCTCAGACGGACTCCTCTCCATGATGATATCTGGTGCAGTAGCAGCCTCGATATCGAGTAAAGGCGCCGAATATCCCCTCCCCCAGAGCGACTCGTCCCTCCGGCTCAGCATCAGCAGCATCGACCTCTCCACCCTCCACCCTTTGTCTTTTCCTCGACATCGCTTCCTCCTCACCCTGGGACGACTCGTCAATTAGGTGCAAGATGGGATGAGTTGAGATCTCATCCCGCGTAATAGCATCTAGAGGGGAGGAATCATCTAACGATGGTGCTCGAGTCTGACCTCATCGTACAGACTCGGCCAGTACGAATTGCATTCTAGCCGAAGCGACGACTTGGCGGAATGCGGGCACCAGAGCCTTATCCTTCTTGAAGGCTTGTCGACCTGGTACCCAAAAAAGATCACATTAAGGGACTGTGAGCACGTGATTTTTACCTATCGTATAATCCTACAAAATCTCGCTAAATTAATTAGT
>MDKI01231061.1:0-43697 GCA_005239505.1 Nicotiana paniculata | reverse complement strand
TCTCATTTAGCTCGGCTTCCATTTCCAATTCACCTACACATTAAATAAACCCCATTAGGCACATACGACGTGTATTTTTATCATTAAAGCACATAAAATGCAAGGTATATAATGCTAAAAATCATGAATTCTAGCCACGCATCATTAGGCTCGGCACTTACTTAGTACATGGGGTCGGTTGTACTGATACTACACTCTGCACACTTTTGTGTATATCCAAGTACCGGCCAGCAGTAGAGATTTTTAGTAGCAGCCATCCATTATCCGGAGACACGAGGTATATCTGCCGGCGTTCGCAGATCTCGAGAGTCTTCTCTTAGTTCGTAAAGACTGTTTTATATTTTCTCAAAACAGTTATAGTATTCTTTAGTAGTTCGTGAATCGTGAATTATGACACCAGACCCTGGGCTAGTCTTAGAGTTATTTATATAATTAGTTCGTGGTTCAGTCTATTAATTTGTTTATTATTTTATGTTTGGAGTTATTCTTTGGAAACTATTAGACTAAGTTTAATTGAAATTTATTTTATTATGTTTAAATGGATAATCAAAGGAAAATAGTTAATCGAACTCTAACATTGGCTTGCCTAGCAAGTGTGGTGTTAGGTTCCATCACGATCCTTAAGGTTGGGAATTTGGGTCATTACACTTTGCTTTCTTTGCTTGGTGTCATTAGGTAAACATGGGGGAGCTAGAAGAAGAGAATACTTTTGCAGATATAGATGAGTATATTGAGGATACAAATGCCATTGTCTCACCAAGAGTTGATGCTGCCACCTTCAAGGTGGAACACGGTCTAATCCTAATTCTCAAGGTAGAGAGTTTTTTTCGAAATTCCACAGATGATGATCCCACACAACATCTCAAAACTATTTTGGGTGTCTAAGCTATGCACAAGCAGAATCACGTTTCAGATGATGCCCTAAGGTTGAGGGTGTTCAACTACTCTCTAACTGGAGAGGCAAGACAATGGATCCAAAATCTACCGCCTAATTCCATTCTTGGCCTGAACTTGTCCAAGCTTTCCTAGAAAAATGGTTACCGCAGAGCAAGAAGTCTGTGCTCCGGGATAAAATTTTCTTCTTCAAGCAATTAACGAGAGATCATCTACATGAAGCATGGGATAGATTCAAGTTACACTTGATAAGGTCGCCGAATCATGGTTTTCCGGATAATATTTTGTTGGAGAATTTTACATGGGCTTAGATCCTATGAACTAATCCATTGCCAAAAATGCAGCGGATGGATCCTTTATGAATAAACATTTTCAAGGGTAACACAAATCCTTGACAAGATGGCGGAACATAACGAAGCTTGGCACTCGGAAGATACTACGGGTGGAATTGCATATGGTACTCCTTCCTTGACCAACATGATTAAGGAGAACCAAGAGAGAGATCAAGTAATTGTTGGGTTGTCACCAATATCAATGTGTTGACGAAAATGTTCACCGAAAGCCAAACAAAAAAGGTGAACATGGTGGAAAATGTGCAACCCCTGTTAAAATGAGGATAACGAAGAAGTAAATTATTTCAATAACTCTTAAGGAGTTTATCCAAGACAACTTTACCAAGGTTCAAGACAACAAAACCAATGGAGGTCTAACCCGCAAGGGCAAGGCAATCAATAGTGGTGAAACAACCATGGAAGTTTAAATCAAGGGAATTGGAGTAACAACAACAAAAAAAATTTCAAATAGGAGTTCAAACCCCTATGTTCCACCAAATGGGAAATATTCTAACGCTTCGCGTTGGAAGGAAAGTTCTTCAAGTGAGTCCAAGTTAGAAAACATGCTTGAGTGGGTATTGCAAAATCAAGAAAGATCTGACACTTCAATCAAGAATATGATCGAGCTTGTGGGTTCCCACACCGCATCCATACAAAATTTAGAAATGCAAATGAGAGATCTGTAAAGGAAGCAAAATCCAAAGCAGAAGGGCACACTCCCCAGTGACATAATAGCGAACCCAAAAGGTAGTGGGGGTGGTCTGACTTCTCATTGTATGGAAATCATAACTCGAAGTGGGAAACTACTTCAAGGAGAGAAAGAACAAGTGGTTGAAGTGGAAGATTCTGAACAAGAAGTTGAGGCACAAGTCTGAAAAACTCCCAAAGGAGGTGAAAATTCAAGAAGTAAACCATGAAGAGGTTAAGGAAAAGGTAAAAGAGACACCGAAAATTCTAGAACCAATTTCTAGGCCTCCTCCTCCTTTCCCTCAAAGACTTTCTTGGAAGGTTGATGGTACCAAACTCGAGAAGTTCTATGACATTATCAACCAATTATCGATGACCATTCCATTTGTGGAAGCATTTCAAGAGATGCAGGATTTTGCTAAGTACTTGATCACTAAAAAGTAAACCTCCAAGAATGAAGTGGTGAATGTGACTCACTGGTTTAGTTCCATCATTGCAACAACCACCGTCCAAAAGAAAGAGGACTCGGGAGCCTTCACCATTCCATGCACTATTGGGTTGCGCGATTTTGCACGAGCCCTTTGTGATAATGGGGCTAGCATCAACTTAATGCCTCTTGATGTTTACAAGCAAGAGGGGTTAGGTATTCCTAGTCCTACAATTATGAGGTTGCAAATGGCCGACCGTTAAATAAAGAGACCGGTGGGAATTGTTGATGATGTTCTTGTGAAAGGGGGGAAGTTCCTCATCCGTTCCGACATTTTTATCCTCGATTGTGTTGTTGATAAAGAAATCCCTATCAACTAGGTAGACCGTTCCTTGATAACAGAATAACATTCATCTATTCGGAATGAAATGAGATCAAGTTCCGAGTCAATGAAGAAGAGGTTACCTTTCAAGCTTGTAAGGGTATGAAATTGCCACATGCATACAAAGGTATCTCAATCATTGATATTGTTAATGAGTTAGAGGATGTAGTCGAGGTAAATATGGAAGAAGAATGCCTTGGTGAGGCATTAACGGCTATTTTGGTACATTTTGATTGTGAAGACATGGAAGGATACATGGAACCAGTAAATGCGTTGGAAGGGCTTGGGTCCTACACTTATGCACCAAATAAACTTTCTCTTGACTTAGAGAATAGAGTGACTCCTCCTGCTAAGACTTCAATTATCGAGCCGCCACAACTTGAGCTCAACCTAGTTTCACCGCACTTAAGCTATAAATTCCTTGGCTCGAATGAAACTCTACCTGTAATCATTTTTTCCTTGTTGAATGATGTGCGTGTTGAACTCTTGTTGAATACCTTGAGGGAGCACAAACATGCCATTGAGTGGACAATAGCGGACATACGAGGGATTCTCGCTGGAATTTGTGAGCACAAGATACAATTGGAGCAAGAGAGAAAACCTAGCATGGAGCATCAAAGAAGGTTAAACCCTTCCATGCAAGAGGTGGTGAAGAAAGAAATCATAAAATGGTTGGATGCCGGGATTGTCTACCCCATTATCGATAGTCCTTGGGTGAGTCCGGTGCAATGTGTGCCAAAGAAAGGAGGCATGACCGTGATTCAAAATGACAAAAATGAGCTCATCCCAATGAGGACGGTGACCGGGTAGAGAGTTTTCATGGACTACTGGAAGCTCAATAGTGCTACTTGCAAGGACCATTTCCCTATGCCTTTTATTGATCAAATGCTTGATTGACTAGCGAAAAGGTCATTTTATTGATTCTTGAATGGTTATTCTGGCTACAACCAAATCAACATCGCCTTAGAATATCAAGAGAAGAAACATTCACATGTCCGTATGGGACTTTTGCTTTTAGCCGAATGCCATTTGGGCTATGCAATGCTCTGGTTACCTTTTAACGATGCATGATGTCAATTTTCTCGGACATTGTGGAGGATTTCTTAGAGGTGTTCATGGATGACTTTTCTATAGTAGGTGATTTCTTTGAGAATTTCCTTGATAACCTTAGGCAAGTTCTTAAAAGATGTGAGGAAACAAACCTTGTGCTAAATTGGGGAAAGTGTCACTTCATGGTGGACGAGAGTATTGTTCTGGGCCACAAAATTTCCAAGCAAGGCATATAGGTTGATCGGGAAAAGATCGAGATCATTTCCAAGCTTCCTCCTCCCGCTTCGGTAAATAGCGTTCAGAACTTTTTGGGGCATGCCGGTTTTTATAAGCCTTTTATCAAAGACTTCTCAAAAATGGCAAGTCCCATGTGCAAGCTCCTTGAAAAAGAGTCAAAGTTTGATTTCGATGAGAAGTGTCTCAAAGCTTTTGAGGAATTGAAAGCGAGGCTCACCATGGCACCTATTATTGTCACACCTGATTGGTCTCTTCCATTTGAACTCATATATGGCGCTAGTGGTGTAGCTATTGGGGAAGTATTCGTCAATGACATAACAAGATTCTTCATCCTGTCTACTATGCAAGCAAGACGTTGAATGGCTCACAAATGAACTACAGTGTGACAGAGCAAGAACTGCTTGCTGTTGTCTGTGCTTTTGAAAAATGTTGGGCTTATTTGTTGGGTTCCAAAGTGATAGTCTACATCAATCATGCTTCTCTCCACTACCTTATGAAGAAGAAGGATGCTAAACCAAGATTGATTAGATGGGTTCTTTGTTACAAGAGTTTGACTTTGAATTCAAAGATCGGAAAGGAACAGAGAATCAAGTTACAGATCACTTATCTTGGCTTGAAGAGGCAGGGAGACCAAAAGAAGATCTTGAAATTAATGATGCCTTCCCAGATGAACACATATTGGCATTGTCTAACACCCTCACTCCTTGGTATGCCGACATCGCTAACCTATTGGTCAGTGACCTTATCCCCGACGGATTAGAAGCTTATCAAACAAAAAAAAGTTCTTGCGAGGGTGTAGGAAATACTATTGGGAGGAACTCCTCTTCTGTTCCAGATTTGCGCTGACAACATCATTCGGCGTTGTGTTCTGGAATATGAGGTAATGCAAATTCTGAAAGCTTGTCATGACTCCCCAGTTGGGGGCCATCATGGTGGAAATCGTAATGCGACAAAAGTGCTTGAATATGGCTATTATTGGCCATTGATCTACCAAAACACAAACCAAATGGTCAAGGCATGTGATCAATTTCAAAGACAAGGGTCAATTTGTAGAAGACATGACATGCCTATGAACTTTGTGATGGAGGTCGACATTTTTGATGTGTGGGGGATATATTTCATAGGTCCCTTCGTAAGCTCTTACAACATGACATATATCTTGGTGGCAGTAGATTATGTTTCCAAATGGGTCGAGGCAATTTCCTTGCCTAAAAATGAGGCAAGGAGTGTAACCGCTTTCTTGAAGAAGAAAATATTTTCACGGTTTGGAACCCCAAGGGCCATCCTTAGTGATGGTGGTTCTCCCTTTTGCAACAAAGCTTTTGCCGGGCTACTCGAAAAATATGGAGTTAAGCACAAGGTGGCCACCCCTTATCATCCTCAGTTGAGCAGTCAGGTTGAATTCTCCAACAGGGAGATCATAAATATCCTCGCAAAAACTGTTAATGCAAATAGGATCGGCTGGTCAAAGAAGCTAGATGATGCATTGTGGGAATATCGAACAACATTCAAGATTCCCATTGACACCTCACATTACGGTTGGTTTTTGGTTAGGCATGTCACTTGACAGTGGAGCTTGAACACAAAGTTATGTGAGCACTAAAAAAGTTAAATCTATACTGGGCCGAAGCTGCTAGTCTAAGGATAAAACAACTCAACGAGATGGAAGATTTCTGTTATCATGCCTATGAGAATGCAACTATGTATAAGGAAAGAATAAAATTTGTTCATGACAAGAAGATTTTGAAGCGGGAATTCAAAGCCAGTGACTTGGTCTTACTCTTCAACTCAAGACTGAAGCTCTTTCCGGGCAAACTCAAATCCAAATGGTCTGGCCCATTCAAAGTTGTGAATGTGTCTTTCTATGGTGCCATGTTGAGTTGGAATCCGAGGACGAGACTCACACTTGTTGATACACAATTTTTCCTCAAATTATTTTCAAACTTGCATATAAGCCTTAAAAATTACTCTTTGTAATAATGAGTGTTTTTCCCTATTTTTCCCTATTTTTATTAAATTATTTTTTTCCTGTTTATTTTAATATTTCATATTTAAATAATTCATAAATTATGCTAGAAATATTTTTTAAAATATTTCCATGCTCAGTATGTTTTTTTAATCAATTTTTTATCTAGTGAAACTCAATTATTTCACAAATTAGCCAATTGGGTCTTATTTAATTTAAATTACAACAATTTTACAATTATGGCCCAATTGGATATTTTTGCACTATTTCAATTCAAAATTTATGCATTTTTACACTTAATATTAGTTAATTACTGTGATTTTACCTATTTTAACTTAATCTCATTTTTATATAATTATTGGTTATTCTAATTAATTAATTATCTATTTTATTAGGTATTCAACATCTAGCCACATTTATTTTAATTTTAGCCACATTTTAACCCAATCTTTAGACCCAATTACACAACCCATCTGATTTTATTAACCCAATTGACCCAGCCCAGTCTTCAAATTATACCCGACCCAACCCCATGCGTGATCTGAGTCGTTGATCATATGAGATCAACGGTTCAGATCTGACTTGCCTTAATTAATTCAAACGACCACTCACCAACCCCCTCATTTTCCCAGACCCCTTCATCTCTCTATCTCTCGTCTCTCTCTCTCTCTCTCTCTCTCTCTCTCTCTCTCTCTCTCTAGTCTCAAGAGACTTCTGTCTCTTCGTCTCCTATGGAACTCCACCGCCTTCCTCCAGCCATCTCCGACCACCACCCTTTCGACTATAAGCCTCCATGATGTCTCCTCCATCTAGCTCACTTCATCTCTAAAGCCCTCGAAGGTCTGGGCCATGCCGACTTGCACCTGGGCTCCTGCTTTGGTTGTTCCCGGCCTCTCCGGTGGGGGTTTTGACACGGCTACGCCATATCCACCACGATCGTTGAGTTTCACGACAGGTTCTCCGGTTATCTCTAGTTCTCTTATGAAAACCTAATTTTTGCCTAAACCTCTCAGATCCATGGTATTTTTAATCAATTCAAGCTTGTTTCTTTATGTTTTACATTATTCTCGACTCAGAATCTTCGATTTTCAAAGTTTTTACTTCCTTTTTAAAACTAGGGTTTCTCAGAACCCTTTTATGATTGTTCAAAGCTAAGTTTTCTTTGTGTTTGAGTCGATTCTTTGCATATCTCGACTGATTATGTACTCTTGTTGCTTTTTAAACTTGCATATGTCGAAAACCCTAGCTGTTAGGATTTTTTCTGTCTGGGTTCTTCGTATTGACCTGATTATTTAATTCCTATTATGACTATGTGATTGTTATATTTCGAACAAGCTTGCTAAGGCCTAACCTACTTGTGTTACCTGTATGTGATTGTTTATTTGGAACTGTGCATCTCTAAACTTATCTGTTGCTATGACTATTAGCTTCTCTATATACGTGTGGAAATATAGAGCATGAATCTCTCTTGATTGACTCTGATTTCCTTATTGAATGATCTGATTAAGAATATGTCTTTCAAAGCCCTAGAACTCTGCAGGTTTGTTTAAACTGATTGATTAACTTACCTTGTTTATTAAGACGCTCTATTTACTGAACTATTTCCTTAATTATGGATTTTTGAATCTAGTCTTAATTGGTTTCTCTATACTTAATAAACCTTGAATCCTTCCTTATTAGTCATGTACTGATTCTGTATGTTACTAGGTCTTACCGTGTGAATTTTGAAACCCCTTAACTTGAGGGAACAAATGTCTTGATTTCCTGGTTAATTGATTCCGAGTTCCTTGATTACCATGCTACTTTGATTCTTTCCTTATTTAGTCTCGTACTGACTTCTATTTACCTTATGTGGCTATATGTCTTTACCACTTCTGAGTTTAAATCCCATAATTTAAGGGAACCATGTAATTTTCTTACACTGATTGATTCTGACTTCTTTTATTACCATGCCTTTGTGATTCTTACCATATTTTGCTACTCGTTTTTCAACTATAAAAGTTCTAGCTTTTCACAAACACAAAAACAGACACTGACTTGTGTTAGAACTCTCGCTTTCTTACAAAAAGTTCTCTGCTCTACTACTCTTCCTTGCTCTTGGTTACTGTTAGCTGGCTATAAGCCAAGGCTAACCATTGTGCTTTTGTCTTGCTCTCTCTCATTCTGCTTGCTTTCCTCTTCACTGGTATGTCTTATTTTAAATTTAAAGCTTCATCAACAACATGATTCTCTACTTGTTTCAGTTCTTATTGTTCTTAGTCTGCTTTTACTTATGGTTCTTCTGCGAAACCTGTAATTAGAATACACTCAGCATGCTATTATCTCCCTTGTCATGTGTGTTTTTGGGCATATCTATTAGCTGTTTTCATGATTGTGTTGTACCCCAATCCCTTGACCTTCTCTATGTGACTCTTTTATGGTTGGTTTATGGCTATGTCAGAGTAAGAAATCTCTGATCATGTCCAAACCATTCCTAGATCTTTCACTGGATTTTTTACCATTAAATGTTCTACCTGTTCCCATCCCCCATTACCACTGCTTATAATGTCTGAACATGTTGTAATGTTGTGTGTTTTGGTTGTGCATCTTTGATGCTGTGTGAGATTATTACTTACTCATCTCTTTTCAAAAAACTATTTTTTGTCAAACAAACTCTCTGGTTTATGAACTCTCTTTCAAAACTCCTTTTCTTTTCAAACTCACCTCTTGGCACTTTACTCCTAGACTCCTAGGTTCCACCCCCTCAGTGTAATCATTGCTTAGGGAACCCATGAGTTCCCTCTGAACTTTGATGCACTGAGGCTGGTAATTCCACACTGCACTTGTTCACCTTTGGTAATTATATCTGGGTGCCAGGGACCCCACGAGGGCCCTAGGAAGCTTTGCTGCACCCAGACCATGTAAGGCTGTGAAAATCGAAAGGATTGAGGTTGAGAGATATAGGCCTGATTGAAGGCTCTCTATAGAAGTGGCTTCTTACTTTCCTTTCAGTAATGTAATTCATTATTCTTGAATTGTAATAATCTGTAAACGAACGCTTGGGGCTGGATAGTTAATATGGGAGGGGACTATGCATGTTTAATATAGTTATGGGTAGAAATCATGATCATAGGATTTACTTTACCTATGTGTGCAATAGTATCATGCTTAGGACATGCATGCCATGCATTATAAACCATGTTTAGGTTGTTTACTTCATCATCTCTACTATACTCCTATTTACTTTAGAAATCATGTTCACGGATAATAACTATAATAAAATATGTCGTAATGATACTGCTTCTGTATTTGCATCTAGAAATCATGCTCCGGGACTCATAATCAATGTGCGCATAATCAGTATATTACGGACGCCTAGGAAAACCTTAGGCCTAATACTTATTAAAACTACAATCAATTGTTTTATGTCTTGCCTGTATTAAAAGCGGTCTTTAAAATTAATCAGTCCTTCTGAAAATCTTAGAACCTTGCTGTTTGTCACTACTTTTACTCCTGCAACTGATGGATTTTCAAAATGATTCTCCTTTCCTGAAGTTCATGCAAATCATTCTGTTTTTCCTAAACCCTTGCTCTATTTTTAAATTACTCGTTCTTGAAATTGTGCACTCATTCTCCTTTTACTAAAACTCCTTTAAACTTTTGGTTCTTGCTTTATTTCAAAGTAAGTCACTCCTGCTGGAAATTACTGTGCTTTATTTAAAATCTCGCTTTACTTCTGATTACTGGTTTTCTAAAAGTTATTCATCCATTTTCTTACTGAAAACTTCATTACTGTTAAATCCTGCTACTGTCTTTAAATTATTGAATTTCCAATCAATTCCTCTTCCCTAAACTATTTTATCCTTTTAAATTCCCTGCTTTATTAGTCCTTTGTTAAACTTTTGAAACCTACTATTTTCTAACTTAAAACTCCTGTTTTAAATCCTGCCTTTGAGACCTTGGTTGTGTTTGAGACGTGCTATTTATGTGTTTACCTGTGGAGGGATCTGTGAGCCTCTTATCTGCCCTTATGTGTTCCCATATTTGTAGTCCTAATTGTTTTATATGTCGCTTAGAATTTTATCCTTTAAACCTAGGGGTTCAACCTAGTACTCACCTGGTAGGATTTAGTAGTCCTAAACACCCGCCGGGACTTATAGAAGGGGACGGGTAATAGCACACAATAAGCCTTCATAACCATCATGCACTTCTTTATATAACCTCTACGAGGTGGGAAGGGTAGAATACAGATATGATGACCGGTGCGCTAATACCACGTGTAGCCCCTCTTCGAGGAGTGATTACCGGGTATTGCATTGATGTGATCCGTATTACTTTAAACCTACGACAATTCTTTTCAAATTTTTTTACTCTGATGTCTTCCCAAAAACCTTTAAAGATTTTTATACTTGTTTGAAATCCCCTCTTATATGAACCTTACTTGGTATTTGTTTACCGTCCAAATTCACAAAACTTCTTGGTTGGGACCCACGGTTGTGGATCTTGAGGGGTGCCTAACACCTTCCCCTTAGGATAACTTCAAGCCCTTACCCAATCTCTAGTAATGCAAACTAGTTCATGAGTTATCTATTCTAGGTGCTCTAACGCACCACAAAATCGTTAGGTGGAGACACTTCCTTTAAGGAGTTGTCCAGAATGTCATAAACCCGATCTCTCCGCACCTGACCCGTGCGAGGAAAAAGGGGGGCGCGACAACACTTTCAAAGTAAATGGCCAAAGGGTCAAGCATCACCTCAGAACCAGTGGATAAAGGCACTTGGTAGAAGAATTCGCACTCAAGGATGATCCTACACCAGCCCCCACCACTGATTAGAGGGCAACATCGTCGTGCCACGACGTTAAATCAAGCGCTTCTTGGGAGGCAACCTAAGTGTGATAACATATTTTGGTTAGATTTTAATTTCTATAAGTTTATTTGTTAGTGTTGAGCAGTTTGACATGCGTCTTAGAATGTAGGTGATCCATAATACAATGAAACAGGATGCAAGAGCAAAGAAAAATGAAGGAAACGAAGAATTGTGATCTGCGGCAACATATGTGGCCGCATAATGGATTTGTGGACCACATAATGATCGTAGATACAAGCAAAAAAAAATGCAATATGCGCCTTAAAAAATGCAGTGAAAAAATTTGCGCCTTAAGGACAAGCAAGAGTCTAAATTGTGCGTGTTGATGTGCCGTAGAATTGCTTCACTTTTGATACTAATTACATAGACTTTAGCTCATCTTTTAAAGCATTTAAATTTATATCTTATGTATTTTTGGTGTTTTGCAGCAAACCAGACTTGAAGAACAAAGAACACGGAAAAAATGACAAAAACCCACAGAAGGGTAGAAATGCGGCAGGTTCGTGATTGCAAAAGTGATGTGTGGGCAGCAGACCAACCGTAGAGTGAAACAGGTGTTTCCATTTCTGAGAGTGGATTGTGCGATCGCATAATGCTTGTGCGGACCGTATAATGACCGCAGAAGTGCAAAAAGAGTTTCTGTGAGAGCAATTTTGCCTTATCAAATGTGATCGCGAAATCAATGTGCGGACCGGATAACAGAAGTGCGATGAACAACATGGCAACTGGAAACTCAATTATGCAATGGAATTGTAGTTATGCGGGCCGCGAAATTGTCCTGTGACCCGTTTTGCGATCACAGATGTGATCATGTAACGACCCGACCAGTTGTTCCGTGATATTTACCCTATTTCTCCTATTTCTGTATTTGTTATGTATCGCTGTCTTGTTTTTGACGTTTTGGATAAGTTGGTTTGGGTCCGGAGTGGTTATGGTAAGAGTTTAGGCATTTAGCCTTTTAAAGTAGCCTAATAGTTGAGAAAGTCAACTGAGAGTTGACTTATTGGTAAACGACCTCGGAATGCGGATTTTATGGCTCGAGTAGCTTCGTTAGGTGATTTGGGAATTAGGAGTGTGTTCAGAATATTTTTGTGATGTCCGGTGTAGAATTAGGCTTGAATTGGCCAAAATTAGTTTTTGGCAATTTCTGGTCGGCAGTGGAAATTAGGTTATCGAGGTCGGAATGGAATTCCGAAAGTTGGAACAGGTCTATAATGTCATTTTGGATATGTCTGCAAAATTTCAGATTAATCAGAGGTGTTTTGGTTGGTTTCAGCGTAGTTGGCGAATTTTTTGAAGTTTCAAAGTTCTTAGGCTTGAATTTGATGTAAATTTGGTATTTTCATGTTGTTTTTGGTGTTCCGAAGGCTCGACTAAGTTTTAATGATGTTATGGGATAGGTTGGCATGTTTGGTTAAGGCTCCGAGGGGCTCGGGATTGATTCGTATGGTTGACGAGAAGTTGGAAAGGATTTTTAAACTTTCTGCTGTGTTGATGCTTGTGTTTTCGAACCTGCGAAAGTGGAGTCGCAGGTGCGATCACGCAGGTGCGGAAGGGGCAGTCAGGTGCTAGAATTGGCTGGCAAAGGAGAGGTTTGCAGGTGCGAGGGGATTGTCGTACCTGCGATGTCGCTGGTGCGGAAGGTGCATCGCACCTGCGGTGAGAAATGATCGCAAGAGCGAAAATGACTGGACAGAATGTTTAAAAGGTTACGATGCAAAATTGGTTCTTATTTCATCCAAAGTTGCATGCAAATTTGAGAGCTTATGAGAGGTGATTGAAGGGAAATCAAGGGAAATCATCTGGAGGTAAGAATTCAAACTTCATAACATGATTCTATGTCAATTCCTAAGTGATTAAGCCACAAAAATTCTGGAAATTTAGCTAAGTTGGGGAAGAAGGGTCCATGAGAATTTATATTTTCTTTTGAGCTTTTGGAATGACAATTGTGGTCCGATTTCGGTGTTCTTGGTATGTATATAATCTAGAGAGGACGAGGGTTCTAATAATATAAAAAATTTCGGATTCCGAGACATGAGCCCGGGGCTCGGGTCTGGCCGAATTTTGAGATTTTGTTTAAATTTGATGATTTTCGATTGGGTTGTGTTCCATGAGTATATTTTGATGATGTTAACTGATTTTTGGCTAGATTCGGAGCAATCGGGAGCCAATTTGAGGGGCAAAGTCTAGCGGACTAGTGTCGTGGCTCGAAAGAGGTAAGTAATGGTCTTAAGTTTTGTCCTGAGGGTATGGAACCCCGGACTGCATTATTTTCTCACTGAATTTGGAATGGCGCACATGTTGGATGATGAATATGTGGCGCGTACTGATTTTTGAATTGGACTAGGTCCTCTCCGCGGAAACTAATGAGTTGCGTATTTACTTAAAAACTTGTGTTAAATTATGTTCTAAAGATATGTGAATTATTTGGCTATAAGCCGTGATTGAGGCCTCGTGCCGATCTGTTTAGACCCTTTGAGGGTGTTTTACTGTTTTTCTCCTCACTACCTATCGATGGCTTTTACTCAGCATCATTATGTATACTGTTTTATTTGAAACTCAGCCATGTTTACATTACATGAGCATTAAAATGATGTTTTCGGGTCGAGTACCCCATTCTATTACTTCGCCCGAGGGGCTTTTCAAGTTGTTCCACCAAGTGTGGTCGAGGGCCAAGAGTGATGGTGAGGTGCTGAGTGATATTAGTGCTTGGGCTGAAGGAGCCCCTCCGGAGTCTGTATACACCCCCAGTGAGCGCACCGAGTACGAGTGATTGAGTGATTGGGAGGCTTGAGTGACTGTGAGGTGCTGAGTGATTGTGAGGTGCTGAGGGATTGAGAGGAAATGCCCGAGGGGATGTTTATGAAACATGTTTTCTCCTGAGGGGCTAATTATGACTTCACTACATTCATTGCATACCAAATCTTTGTTTTAAAGTTACTAAAAATGTTCATTTTTTTAAGAACTTTTATGAAGTTGATTTCGAAGGCATGATGATTTCGTATATTTATGTATACTATTGGAAAGTAAGGCCGTGTATATTGTGACATTGATTTTATGTGATTCCTTGCTACTTAGACTTGATTTATCTCCATTACTACTGAGTTGGCGTACTCACATTACTCACTGCACCCCTGTGTGCAGATTTAGAAGCAGAGATCGAGTGTTAGCTTATATATATATATCGCAACGGAGCCGGATAGTGGGGTATAGAGGTAGTTGTTCAGCGTTGGCATCATCTCTGATTTCCCTTCCTATTGTATTTAGTTTTGATTCGGAGTGTTGTATCTTAATACTTTATTTTGACTTATTCCGTTAGATTCTCATGACATGTTGGCTCCGGGTTTTGGGGATGGCAGTATTGTATATAAAATTTTGGCTTATTATGTTAAGCAAATTTCTGTATATTATTATGAATTACTTGAAACTTAAATGAGAGTTTTAAAAGAAAGATGTGAAACGCGGTAGTCGGATATCCTAGTTCCACGATAAGCGCCATCACGACCGGTTAGGACTTGGGGTCGTGACAGCTTGGTATCAGAGCTCTAGGTTTCATAGGACTCAACTGTCATGAGCAGGTTTAGTAGAGTCTTGCGGATCGGTACGAAGACTTCAGTACTTATCTTCGAGAGGCTGCCAAACTTTTAGGAAATATTCCATATTCCTTGAACTCTTTCGTGCTGATCTATTGATTCTTGAAAATCTGAACTTACGTTGTTTCATTCTCTCACAGATGGTGAGGACATGCCATACCGATCAGGGTGACCAGTCACCAGCTAGACCAGCGAGAGGTCGAGGCTGCGGTAGAGGTAAGGGGCCAGCTCACGCAGCAGCCGGGGCAGTACCTCAGGATCCCCCTACCGATCATGATCAGGTTCCCGCCGATGGTATCCCAGTGGGACAGGCTCAGGCACCAGCAGTGACCATGGTTATTTCGGTTCTTCAGGAGGCCCTGTCTCAGATATTGTCAGTATGCACCGGTTTGGCGCAGGCCGTTGCCATGTCTTCTTCTGCCACCACAGCTCAGACCGGGGGAGACAATCAGACTCCAGCTGCCCGGGCACCTGAGAAGGTTGCACAGCTTATTCAGGCACCGAGAGCAGCCCCAGCTCAGCCAGCTGCTTCGGTTCAGGATTATGTGGTCCCTGCTATGCCTGAGGACGAGCAGTGCAGGTTTGAGAGATTCAGCAAACTTCAGCCTCCGACTTTCAGCGGTACAGAGGGCGAGGATGCCCAGGGATTTATAGATAGGTTCCAGAGGATACTGCGCACCGCGGGTATTCTGGAGACCAGTGGGGTCTCGTTTGTTACCTTTCAGTTTGCGGGTGCTGCCTTTACTTGGTGGGTCCTTCGAGAGGCGTAGACCGGTTGGTTCAGCACCTCTTACCTGGCATCAGTTCTTCGAGATCTTTTTGGAGAAATATGTTCCTCAGTCCCACAGAGAGGAGCAGCGTAGGCAGTTTAAGCAGCTGCGCCAGGGAGAGTTATCAGTCACCCAGTATGAGATGAGATTTTCCGAGTTGGCTAGGCATGCTTTTGAGATTATCCCTACTGATAGGGATAGGGTGAGGAGGTTTGTTAATGGTCTTTCTTATCAGCTTCGATTGTTCATGACTCGAGAGAGGGTGTCGGGTGCTTCATTTGAGCAGGTTGTTGACATAGCTCGAGATATTGAGTCTGTTCGCCGCCAGGAGCGGGAGGAGAGGGAGGCCAAGAGGCCTCGTGGTTCGGGCAGTTCCAGTGGTGCTCCCTTCAGGGAACAGTTTCAGCAGGGTAGGGGTCGTTCGTTCAGGCCACCTCAGTCAGGCCGCCCAGCTTATAGTGGTGCATCTTCGGGGCAGGGTCCCTGTGGTTTTCAGTCAGGCCGTACTTTTTTTGGTGCCCTCCCAGCTCAGAGTGCAGCTCCAGTGGTCGTGCAGGTGCTAGGGGTTTCTATCAGTCCCCACCTCCAGCTCTGGGTAGTTGTTTTGAGTGTGGAGAGTTCGAGCACGGGTGGAGAAAGTGTCCCCACCATTCTAGTAGATCTTCTCAGCAGAGGGGCCAGCCCTCGACTTCAGCTCCAGTCACTTCACCACCCCGCCCAGTCAGCCAAGGGTTGTGGCCATTCAGCTAGAGGCCGCCCTAGAGGGGGAGGTCAGGCTCGTATGTATGCATTTCCATCCAGGTCGGATGCTATGGCCTCAGATTTCGTAATTGCAGGTATTGTTTGAGTCTGTTGTCGTGATGCCTTGGCTTTATTTGACCCTGGTTCCACATATTCCTATGTTTCTTCATATTTTTCCGGTTTTCTGGATATGCCCCGTGAGTCTCTAGTCACCTCTGTTTCATGTGTCGACTCCGGTGGGCGATACTGTTGTTGTGGACCGCTTGTATCGGTCGTGCACTATATCTATTGGGGGTTTAGAGACCCGAGTGGACCTACTGTTACTCAGCATGGTCGATTTTGATGTGATTTTGGGCATGGATCGGTTCTATCCATGCCATGCTGTTCTTTATTTTCACGCTAAGACCGTGACCTTAGCTATGTCGGGGTGTCCAAGGATTGAGTGGAGAGGTTCTTCCGAGTATATGCCTAGCAGGGTGATTTCCTGCCTGAAGGCTTAGAGCATGGTGGAGAAGGGGTGTTTTCTTATTTGGCCTTTGTGAGGGATGTCAGTGGCAAGACTCTCGCTATTGATTCGGTTCCTTTGGTTCGTGATTTTCCGAATGTGTTTCCTGCAGACCTTCCAGGCATGCTACCTGACAAGGATATTGATTTTGGTATTGACCTGGTGCCAGGAACTCAGCCTATGTATATTCCACCATATCGTATGGCACCACTGGAGCTAAAGGAATTGAAGGAGAAGCTTTAGGAGCTCCTGGATAAGGGGTTCATTCGCCTAGTGTGTCACCTTGGGGTGCACCGATGTTGTTCGTTAAGAAGAAGGATGGGTCCATGCGTATGTGTATTGATTATCAGCAGTTGAATAGGGTTACAGTGAAGAACCGGTATCCCTTTCCCCGTATTGATGACTTGTTCGACCATCTTCAGGGAGCCAGAATGTTTTCCAAGATTGATTTGAGATCTGGGTACCATCAGTAGAGGATTCGGGATTCTGATATTCCGAAGACTGCTTTCAGGACCAGGTATGGTCATTATGAGTTCTTGGTTATGTCCGGGCTGACCAATGCCCCAGTTGTGTTCATATAATTGATGAACATCGTGTTTCAGCTTTATCTTGATTCCTTCATCATTGCGTTCATTGATGACATCCTGGTTTATTCTCGTAGCCAGGAAGAGCATGCTCAGCATTTGAGAGTTGTGTTACTGAGATTGAGGGAGGAGAAACTTTATGCGAAATTCTCCAAGTGTGAGTTTTGGCTGGGATGGTAGCTTTCTTGGGGCACGAGGTGTCTAGTGAGGGGATTCAGGTTGATCCGAAGAAGATAGAGGCAGTGCAGAGTTGGTCCAGACCGTCCTCAGCTACAGATATTAGGAGTTTCCTTGGTTTGGCGGGATATTACCGTTGCTTTGTGGAGGGATTCTCTTCGATTGTTTCGCCTTTGACCAGATTGACCCAGAAGGGTGCCCTATTCAGATGGTCTGATGAGTGTGAGGAGAGCTTTCAGAAGCTCAAGTCAGCATTGAGTGCAGCTCCAGTATTAGTTTTGCATGCTGGTTCGGTTTTATACACAGTTTATTGTGATTCTTCTAGAGTTGGCTTGGGAGCGGTACTGATGTAGGACGGTAGGGTGATTTCCTGCGCGTCCAGACAGTTGAAGGTGCACGAGAAGAATTATCCAGTGCACGATCTCGAGTTAGCTGCCATTGTTCATGCCTTGAAGATTTGGCGGCATTATTTGTATGGAGTGCAGTGTGAGATTTTCACAGATCACCGCAGTTTGTAGTATCTGTTGAGGCAGAAGGACTTGAATTTGCGTCAGAGGAGATGGTTAGATATCCTTAAGGATTATGATCTTACTATCTTATATCATCCGGGGAAGGCCAATGTAGTGGCCGGTGCCTTGAGTCACAAAGCAGAGAGTTTGGGGAGTTTAGCTTACCTTCCAGTAGTAGAGCGGCCATTAGCTCTTGATGTTCAAGCCTTAGCAGGTCATTTGCTGAGATTGGATTTATCAGAGCCTCCGAGGGTGTTGGCTTATGTAGCCTCCAGGTCTTCTCTCTATGATCAGATTAAAGGAAGCCAGTATGATGATCCACATTTGCTTTTTCTTCAGGACAGGGTACGTTGCAGTGATGCCAGAGATGTGGCTATTGGTGATGATGGGTTCATGAGGATGTAGGGACGGATTTGCGTGCCCAATGTAGATGGAGTTCGAGATTTGATTCTAGCAGAGGCTCATAGTTTGCAGTATTCCATCCATCCGGGTGCCCCGAATATGTATCAGGATTTGAGGCAGCATTATTGATGGAGGAGAATGAAGAAGGATGTCGTGGAGTTTGTGGCTCGGTGCCTCAACTGTCAGCAGGTTAAGTATGAACACCAGAGACCTGGTGGATTTCTTTAGAGGTTCGATATTCCGGAGTGGAAGTGGGAGCAGATCACCATGGACGTCGTAGTTGGACTCCCACGGAATTCGAGGAGGTTTGATGCTATATGGGTTATTGTGGATCGGCTGACCAAGTCCGCACACTTCATTCCTGTTGGTACTACGTATTCATCGGAGAGGTAGCTGAGATTTATATCAAGGAGATTGTCCGTTTGCATGGGGTTCCAATTTCTATCATTTCCGACAGAGGCACTCAGTTCACATCTCAGTTTTGGAGAGCCGTGCAGAGAGAGTTGGGTACTCAGGTTAAGTTGAGCACGTCGTTTCATCCTCAGACCGACGGGCAGTCGGAGCGTACCATTCATATTTTGGAGGACATGTTGCGTGCTTGTGTGATTGACTTTGGTGGTTCATGGGATCAATTTTTGCCACTAGCAGAGTTTGCATATAATAACAGCTATCAGTCGAGTATTCAGATGGCTCCATATGAGGCTTTGTATGGTAGGAGGTGTAGATCTCCGGTTGGTTGGTTTGAGTCGGGCGAGGCTAGGCTATTTGGCACAGACTTGGTTCATGATGCTTTGAGTAAGGCAAAGTTGATTCAGGAGCGGCTTCGCACAGCGCAGTCTAGGCAGAAGAGTTATGCGGACCGGAAGGTCCAAGATGTATCTTTCATGGCTGGGGATAAGGTGTTGCTGAAGGTGTCACCCATGAAGGGTCTTATGAGATTCGGGAAGAGAGGGAAGCTGGGTCCCAGGTTCATTGGGCCATTTGAGGTACTTCAGAGGGTTGGGGAGGTGGCTTATAGGCTTTCTATGCCTCCCAGTTTATCGAGTATTCATCCGGTATTCCATGTTTCGATGCTTCAGAAGTATGTTGGTGACCCTTCCCATGTTTTGGACTTCAGCACGCTTCAGCTCGAGGGTGATATGTCATATGAGGTAGAGCCAGTGGCTATTTTGGGTCGTCAGGTCAGGAAGCTGAGTCAAAGGATATAGCTTCAGCGAAGGTTCAGTGGAGAGGGCAGCCGGTGGAGGATGCTACCTGGGAGACCGAACGGGAGGTGCGATACATATATCCTCACTTATTCGAGGCTCCAGGTATGTTTCTAAACCCGTTCAAGGACGAACCTTTGTTTAAGAGGGGGAGGGTGTAACGACCCGACCGGTCGTTCTGGGAGATTTACCGCATTTTCCCTATTTCTGCATTTGTTATGTATCGCTTTCTTATTTTTGACGTATTGGATAAGTTGGTTTGGGTCTGGAGTGGTTATGGTCAGAGTTTAGGCATTTAGCCTTTTAAAGTAGCCTAATAGTTGAGAAAGTCAATTGAGAGTTGACTTATTGGTAAACGACCTCGGACTGCGAATTTTATGGCTCGAGTAGCTTCGTTAGGTGATTTGGGACTTAGGAGTGTGTTCGGAATATTTTTGTGATGTCCGGTGTAGAATTAGGCTTGAATTGGCCAAAATTAGTTTTTGGCAATTTCTGGTCGACAGTGGAAATTAGGTTATCGAGGTCGGAATGGAATTCCGAAAGTTGGAACAGGTCCATAATGTCATTTTGGATATGTCTGCAAAATTTCAGATTAATCAGAGGTGTTTTGGTTGGTTTCGGCGTAGTTGGCGAATTTTTTGAAGTTTCAAAGTTCTTAGGCTTGAATTTGATGTAAATTTGGTATTTTCATGTTGTTTTTGGTGTTCCGAAGGCTCGAATAAGTTTGAATGATGTTATGGGATAGGTTGGAATGTTTGGTTAGGGCCTCGAGGGGCTCGGGATTGATTCGGATGGTTGACGGGAAGTTGGAAAGGATTTTGAAACTTTATGCTGTGTTGATGTTGGTGTTTTCGCACCTGCGAAAGTGGAGTCGCAGGTGCGGAAGGGGCAGTCGCAGGCGCGAGAATTGGCTGGGCAAGGAGAGGTTTGCAGGTGCGAGAGGATTGTCGCACCTAAGATGTCGCTAGTGTGGAAGGTGCATCGCACCTGCGATGCCGCAGGTGCAGAGAAATGATCGCAGGCGCGAAAATGACTGGACAGAATGTTTAAAAGGCTGGGATGCGAAATTGGTTCTTATTTCATCCAAAGTTGCATGCAAATTTGAGAGCTTTTGAGAGGGGATTGAAGGGAAATCAAGGAAAATCATCTGGAGGTAAGAATTCCAACTTCATAACATGATTCTATGTCAATTCCTAAGTGATTATGCCACAAAAATTCTGGAAATTTAGCTAAGTTGGGGAAGAAGGGTCCATGAGAATTTATATTTTCTTTTGAGGTTTTGGAATGGCAATTATGGTCCAATTTTGGTGTTCTTGGTATGTATAGAATCGGGAGAGGACGAGGGTTCTAATGATGTAAAATATTTCGGATTCCGAGACGTGGGCCCGGAGCTCGGGTCTGGCCGAATTTCGAGATTTTGTTTAAATTTGATGATTTTCGATTGGGTTGTGTTCCATGAGTATATTTTGATGATGTTAACGGGTTTTTGGCTAGATTCGATCGAGAGCCAATTTGAGGGGCAAAGGCATAGCGGACTAGTGTCGTGTCCCGGTAGAGGTAAGTAATGGTCTCAAATTTTGTCCAGAGGGCATGGAACCGCGCACTGCATTATTTTCTCACTGAATTTGGAATGGCGCACATGTCGGATGAAGAATATGTGGCATGTACTAATTTTTGGATTGGACTAGGTCCTCTCCGCGGCAACTAATGAGTTGCGTATTTACTAAAGAACTTGTGTTAAATTATGTTCTGAAGATTTGTGAAATATTTGGGCTATAAGCCGTGATTGGGGCCTCGTGCCGATCTATTTAGACCCTTTGTGTTTTACTGTTGTTTTACTCACTACCTGTCGATGGATTTTACTCAGCATCATTATGCATACTGTTTTATTTGAAACCTAGCCCGATTTACACTACATGAGCATTAAAATGACTTTTTTTGGTCGAGTACCCCGTTCTATTACTTCGCCCGAGGGGCTTTTCGAGTGGTTCCACCGAGTGTGGCCGAGGGCCAAGAGTGATGGTGAGGTGCTGAGTGATATTAGTGCTTGGGCTGAAGGAGCCCCTCCGGAGTCTGTACACACCCCCAGTGAGCGCACCGAGTGCGAGTGATTGGGAGGCTTGATTGACTGTGAGGTGCTGAGTGATTGTGAGGTACTGAGGGATTATGAGGAAATTCCCGAGGGGCTGTTTATGAAACATGTTTTCGCCCAAGGGGCTACTTATGACTTCACTACATTCATTGCATACCAAATCTTTGTTTAAAGTTACTAAAATGTGCATTTTTTTTAACAACTTTTATGAAGTTGATTTCGAAGGCATGATGATTTCGTATATTTATGTATACTATTGGAAAGTAAGGTTGTGTATATTGTGACATTGATTTTATGTGAATCCTTGCTACTTAGACTTGATTTATCTCAATTACTACTGAGTTGGCGTACTCACATTACTCCCTGCACCTCTGTGTGCAGATTCAGGAGCTGAGATCGAGCGTTAGCTTATGTATATATCGCAACGAGTCGGATCGTGGGGATATAGAGGTAGTTGTTCAGCGTTTGCAGCATCTCTACTTTCCCTTCCTATTGTATTTAGTTTTGATTCGGTGTTTTGTATCTTAATACTTTATTTTGACTTATTCCATTAGATGCTCATGACATGTTGGCTCCGGGTTTTGGGGATGACAGTATTGTATATAAAATTTGGCTTATTATGTTAAGTAAATTTCTGTATAATATTATGAATTGCTTGAAACTTAAATGAGATTTTTTAAAGGATGATGTGAACACGCGGTAGTCGGCTAGCCTAGTTCCACGATAGGCTCCATCACGGCCGGTTAGGATTTGGGGTCATGACAGATCTGCAGGGGTATCTTTGCCATATTTTGACCCCGACTTTTGGCCCATTATAAATAGATTAACTAGAGTTTTGTGGGATATCTTTTCTGAAAAAGAGGCTACATTTAGAGCATTGAACACTCCATTACTTTGGAGGCTTTTCAACAGAGAATCTTGTCATATTTTTAAGCTTTATGACTTTACTTATTTCTTTGTTCTTGAATTCTAGCATGAGTAGCTAGTCTTAAATATTAAGATTGTGGACCCTAAATGGGTGTTTACCATTGAATATATATAGATAATGGTCGGTTGATATCTATTCATTTCTCACTCTTCATTTATTGTTCATGGTTGCAAAGATTGACACATGCCATTTTACTCTATCTTTACTTGGAAGAGTGGGTTAGGGTTTGGTAGAATTGAATACCAAAAAACTCAAGGCTTAATACCTTGTTTAACAGAATCGCTTGGAAATAAGTGAGTTATGTTTGGAAAATATTGGTTGTTTTTTAACTGTAACTCTTTTACATTTGGGAAAATCATAAGGAGAAAATACTACAGAATTATTGAAAAATATTGGGTAATCATTTAGGAACCATTTGCATATCAAAGGACCTTCCATTAGAAATATATCCTATTAACACCGATAGCATTACATTCCATCGATGGGAACACAACCTTGGTTTCCTTAGTTAAATTAATTAATATCTCATAACAAAATAGGTTTCTTGATAATTCAAAGTTACAACACTCTCTTTTGAGCTAACAGAGTAGGATTACGACTTAAGTAAAGTTTCACACTATTCAAGTAACCTTTTCACACATATTCCCCGTGGGATTCGACCCCAACCTAGATGGGTTATTATATTTGACATCAACCGCCTTACACCATTTATTTAGGCGTAATTTGAGCGTATCAGCTTCCCTTACGAATTTCTCTCGGTTTGTAAGTTTTCATGAAAAAACTTCCTTAAATTTCATAATACATACGTATATTCGTGAGTGGGGTCAAGGACCTGTTAAAACTTCTTATTCTTATGGGATCGGGTCGTTCACCTCGATATTTTTATAAAATACTCTTGTGGGATCGCATTGTTCGCCTCGGCAGTATCATATTCTTATGGGATCAGAGCGTTCACCTCAACATTTCTATAAAATACTCTTATGGGATCAGGTCGTTCGCCTCGGCAACTTCATGAAACACTCTTATGGGATAGGGTCATTCACCACGACAGAATCATGCGTAATTTTTGACAAGAAGCCAGTGTATCCGTGAGTTTTCCTGATTTGAGTTTTGCAACCTACCTGGTGGGACCATTTTATATATATGTACTCTGGTTGAGGAGGTAACCGATGATTGAGAGCTTGTGTTTATTGTTCAGAGGAGGATCGTACCACGTACCTATATTTGTTTACACTATTTATTTATCATGCCTCATACTTGTTTACTATCTATTGTACTTGATTTATTGGACCACTAGTAAGTGTCGATCTCGACCCCTCCTCACTACTTCTCCGGGGTTAGGCTAGATATTTACTGGGTACGTTGTTGATTTACGTACTCATGCTACACTTCTGCACTTATTGTGCATATATATATTTTTGGTGGTCTTTTGGCTGCAAAGTCGCGGTTATTGCGGGGACTTTACGATGAGTTGCGTCCCATATTATGATCTGCAACATACAAAGTCTCCATCAGAATTATTACATCTTCCTGTTTAACTTGTATTCCAGACAAATGTTGTATTATTTTTTACCTTCTAATAGATGCTCATGCACTTGTCACACCAGATTTTGGGGGTGTTCTAGAATTTGTTGATGGATTATTTTACATTGATTCACTTTTACTTATTATTTTAATTAGCAGTACGTAACTACGATATATTTTAATGCATTGACCTCTCTATCTAAATAAGATTCATGATTTTAAAAATAATAAAATAAATAATTAAGTATTAGCTTGTCTAACAGAGACGTTGGATACCATTATAACCTATAGTGTGAATTTTGGATCGTGAAACATCTTATTAAATATTGCTAGCATAGCTTTTATTACAACTCTATTCTAGTTCATGTAAATCTTGTTTACGAACCAAATATCGACAAGTCTTAAGATATATGTTCTCCTTTCTACGTCTTTGTTGCGCAAGATTATGATTTGGTCTCCCAAAAATCCAAGTACTAAAAAAGTAGAAGCCAATTATAACTGACATAAATCACAGTGGATGGCCCTTGTTCGAGTTACATTTTATTTTGGTCAATACAAAATATAGGTTGGAAATGATGTTTTAATTCGTGATTGTTTTCTTCCTATACAATATTTAAAATTTATTTATCAAAATTATTTTAATTTTGTATATTACCCGTCCTGGATAAGAATTACTTACAAATTATATACAATCCATATTAGTGCCTTAAATTATGGAATTTTGTTACATCTTTTTTCTATTTTCTCTCCTCTTCACTTTCCCTATTCTCTGCCACCTATTCAGTTACATATCCTTATCATTAGCAACCCCGATCTCTTCCTTCCAGTAATTAGCTATAGAAGAACTAAAATAGACATTTAGATGCAAAGGAAAACTCCACGTACTAACTTCAGAAACAATAACTCTAGTCTCTTTCTCTACTTGGAATAATATTGCGTGACACAACAGTCAAGACTTTCTCACTACTTGTCTTTATAGCTTTGCCCAGTCCATCTCCATTCAACCCGATCTTATAAGAATTCAAAATCTCAGCAGCTTCCTTGTTGTAACTGGAATTTGCAGCGTAATTCATGGCATCTTCTTTTTCCTTTGGTCCAATTTTATTAGGAGAAATAGACCTAGGTTGTCGATCTTGTAATTACAATATTATACAACTTAAATATAACATCATACAACTTAAAGCGTAATTGAGCTTAGCCGATTTCAAATTAAATTCAATCGCCTCCAAACTTCGGATTCAACTTTGTATTAGTATTTCCAACAAGAATCTATGCTACCTAGTTAATTTCTCACACAATATTCAAATCTCACATAAAATTCAGTTTCTCCAAAGTGCCACGATAGCGCTTTTAATGTAAAATTCGATATTTCTCCACGCAAATCATTTTGTTCCTATCAATATTCAAGATTTGTCGTTCAAACAAATATGAATCAATGCATATGAGTCGATTTGGAATTCATTCTATACCTTTCTTTCCTTAATAAATCAACTGAGACAAGAACAATGTATGGTACATCAACATACAAACTAAAAATAAAATCATACAAATTTAAATATCTACAACAACGTACATAGTAAAAATAAATTTCATACAACTAATTATATATTATACAATTTATCTACAACTTTAATACATTATTTTTACTTAGTTAAATACAACTAGGGGTGGGCATAAAATCTGAAAAATGGAATTCTGAACTGAACCGAATTAATTTAGTATTTTAGTTTCGATTTTTTTGGTATTTCGATTTATTTCGGTACACAAATTTCGGTACTTCGGTACTTCGATACGGTATAGGGTATTGAATTTTTGATATTTCGGTATTTTGGTATACCGAAATAGTTTAGTCCAAGCCCAATTTTATTTTTATTTTTTAGCCCAATAACCTTAACCCCACACCCCAAAAGTCCAAAACTCTTAATTCCGTAATCCGTTAGCCTTAGGCTTAGTCACTTAGAGTTAGAGGCAAACAAGAATTTCAAAAAACCTTCAGTTCCTCACGACTTTGCTTGGTTGTTGCGACGGTCAGATTCACGAGTTATGACTCACGGCTACAACCTCGACGACAACGACTCTTTTTCTCGGCGATTGCTTCTCTACAAATTCATTCAAGTTCATAGCTTCTTTACTGTCACTTGTTTCTCCAGTTTGGTATTAAGGCCAAACCACATATGTTCAAATATGGAAGTTCTTCATCATAGGGATAAAAGTGAACAGCTGGCATAAGCAAACCACCTTAAATACTTAGTGATATCTGGGACCCATGTCTCATTTTTTTTCATGAAGAAATAACAAAAATTTTGATTCTATATCAGATTGATCTTTGATGGAATGTAAAACAATATGGATTACATTAACTAATGGAGTGGGGGAGACAGTGAAGATTTGGTTTAAACTGAAATCGTACCAAATCAAAATAAGAAATACCGAATCGTACAGAAATAATTTGGTACGTTATTTAGTATATACAATTGATAAACCGAATACCAAAATACCGAACTGAAATTTTAAATACTGAACCGAAGTACCGAATGTCCACACCTAAAATACAACTACAACATCATAACTTAAATATAATTTTCATAAAAATTTATACAATATCTCTTTTGCATGTATTTTGTATATATTTTGTAAGTGGTGTATTCTTCTTTCTCTCTAAAATTCCAGTCAAACTCTTCTCTCTTAAAATAATTTCGATACATATCAACAACTTTATGTAAAAAGATCGTATTTATAACTTAAATATAAATTTCATACAACAATTCATACGTTGTACGACTATTTTTCAACTTTCATACAACATTCAAATAAAAAAAATATATAATTACAACAGAATACAATCTTCTTCTTCTTCTTCTTCTTCTTCTTCTTCTTCTTCTTCTTCTTCTTCTTCTTCTTCTTCTTCTTCTTCTTCTTCGAGTTTCAATCTGAAATTCAGCAAAAATCAAGTCCAATCTTCATCAAACACTCTCAAAATTGAGATATAAACTCCAAAAATTATTTCCAATTGTTTGCAACAACACTCAATCCAAAGAAACAATATTTCTTGAAAATCCAAATTCAAATTCAAAGCTCAAAGCTTCGAATTCATTCGTTATACGACTATTTTTTAATTTTCATACAACATTCAAATAAAAAATATATATCTAATTACAACATAATACAACTTTCTTCTTCTTCTTCTTCTTCAATCTAAAATTCAGCCAAAATCAAGTCCAATCTTTACCAAACACTCTCAAAATTGAGATATAAACTCCAAAAAATATTTTTAATTGTTTGCAACAACATCCAATCCAAAGAAACAATACTTCTTGAAAATTCAAATTCGAATTCAAAGCTTCAGAGCTTTTTAATGACTATCAATGGTGGAGAATCAAATACCTTTAAAATTTATTGATTGACAATTTCAATTCGAACACCAATTATGCAACATGAAACGAAATTGCTAAGTTAAAACTCTATATTATAACAATTGAAATTTGTTTTTCATGCCCTTCTTGAATTGCAATCATTGAGTTGATCAGAGCTGATTGAATGACTTCATCTTAATGTATAGAAGAATTTTCTCTTAGGGTTGGTTAAGCGGGAACTTCTACCAATTCACTTTCATACCGAATTAGCAATGTTGTGCTAGGTGGATTTCATGACATAAGATGATGTGCTTTTTTCACAATTGACTGTAGAGGAAATCTTAGTTTTTGCTGCATTCTTAAGATGAATTTCATACAAAAAATGATGAAAAGCAGAGAAAATCGAAGGAAGAAAATTTGAGAAAAAAGAGACGGATAGAGATGGAGAGAGAGAGAGAGAGAGAGAGCAGGGATGTAGAAAGAGGGAAAATGAACATAAGGGGATAAAGGGAGACTCCGGGGATCTGTGGGTGCAGGCATATGTACCTTGAAGTCTCCAATAAGCAGCAACAACTACAACTAATGATGAGGCTGGTAAGATGAACTTGGATCTGCACACGAAAAATATGTGCAGGAAAGGGCATGAGTACACCACAATGGTACCTAGTAAGCCTAACCTCGGTCGAGTAGTGACGAGGTCATGTCATGGCTCTACTGGTATATATAAGTAATAAAGCAAGGCCAAAATGAATTATCGCAGTAAAATAAGTACTGAAATTAAATAAGAAAGAAATCATAGAAAGATAACAGCTCAGTACACAGAAATGCGATAGGGGATCTCCCGATACCGTATCGTATTCCCAAATGTACATATGCAAGGGGATCCCCCGGAATACCTTTTCGTAGTCCCGAAGTTAATATGCAAGACAGAGGGGATCTCCCAGAATACCATTCTGTGGTCCCAAAGTAAATATGTAGTACAGGGGGGCCTCCCGGAATACCGTTATGTAGTCCCAAAGTAAATATGCAGCCAAACAATGGAATTCAATAGTTACTGCGCGAAATTCTACAATTCAACCTAAGTACAAGTTAAGGAAAGACAGTTAAATTCACTAAACATGCTGCTCGTAGTTCAGGTAAAGAGTTAAGGAAAGTAGGCATGCTATCTTAGTCTAACAGGATACTACACAAGCTGATAAAATTCAAATAAGAAGGAAACCAGGTTATTACTTAGTGGAAAATCAGGTTTTTACAGCAATTAGCCCATGTACGTACTCGTCAACTCACGTACATGGCGCTCATATATCAACAACAGTACAAATCCTAAGGGGAGTTCCCCACCACAAGGTTAGGCAAGCCATTTACCTCGAACTAAGCTCAAATCAATCCGAAACAATGCTCTTTCCATGAAATTCCGACTCTAAATGGATCAAATCTATCCAAAATCAATTACATAACATAAATACATCTACAAGAAACTAATCTAGCTACTGAAATCAAAGCTAAAGCAAGAAACTGGAAGTTCTTCCCAAAAAGCCTCCCCGGGCCCACGCCTCAAAATCGAGTAAAGTTTACCAAATATGAACACCCATTCACTCACGAGTTCACTCGTACCAAAATTATCCAAATCCGATGTCTAAATCCCAATCAAAACTCAGAAATTCGGTTGGGAAATATTTCCCCCATTTTTCCAACTTTTCAATCCAAATTCGAAGTTAAATGGATAAAACAACTATAGATTAATGAAATACAACCAAAAACGAGTTAGTAATCGTTACCCAAAATCTCTCTTTGAAAATCCTTCAAAGAATCGCCAATTTTCGAGCTCCCAAGTCCAAAAATGAAGAAATGAGCCAAACCCTCGATTTAGCCCCTTTTTCTGCCAGTTAAACCGCACATGCGGTTACTTACTTGCATCTGCTGCCCCACACCTGTGGGAGAACCATCACAGGTGCGAAGTCAACTTAAATGGGCTGGGACCGCATTTGCGAGCGCTGGCCCGAACCTGTGAGCCCGCTCATGCGGTCCTCAACGGCTTTTGCGCTTCCACTTCTGCGGATCCCTCACCGCACCTGCGGCCCCAGCTGGACCAGGCCCATATCCGCATCTGCGACTTCATATCCCCTTATGCGGCTCTGCACCTGCAACCTAAAGTGCGCAGGTGCAGTTACACCAGATACAACATCTTCAACCATTTTCCTAAGTCTCAAATCAATCCGTTAAGCACCCGAGGTCCCCGGGACCTCAACCAAATATGCCAACCAATCCTAAAATACCATACGAACTTAGTCGAGCCTTCAAACCACATCAAACAATACTAAAATCACGAATCATCCTCCGATTCAAACTTAAAGAACTTAGAATTTTTCAAATTTGACAACCGATGCCAAAACCTACCAAACCACGACCGATTGACCCCAAACATTGAACACAAGCCATATTCCACCCTATAGACCTATTCCAACTTTCGGAATCGGAATCCGACCCCGATATCAAAATTCCACCGTCGGCCAAAATCTCCAAAACTTCAACTTTTTCCATTTCAATCCTAAATAAGCTACAAACCTCCAAAACACAATCCGGACACGTCCCTATGTCCAAAATCACCTAATGGAGCTAACAGAATCGATGGAGCTCCATTCCGGAGTTGTCTTCATACAGTTCTGACTACCGTCCAAATCCTAAGGCTTAAGCTCCCGTTTAGGGACTAAGTGTCCCAAAACACTCCAAAAACCAAAACGAGACCTCCCGGCGAATCACAATAGCAGAAATAGATACCGGGAAAGTAGTTAATAAGGGATCGGGGCTATAACTCTCAAGACGACCGATCGGTTCATCACATTAATTGGCCTTACACAGTATAAATTTAAGGAAATTTTACCTCCTATAGAAAAGGTATACACTCAATTTAATTATAAATCAAAATTATTTTAAAATATTATTTTCTATATGTACCTTTAATATTTTATGCTCCATCTGTTCCAATTTATGTGAACATATTTGAATGGGCACGAAGTTTAAGAAAAAATGAAGACTTTTAGAATTTGTGGTCCTAAACAAATCAAAAAGGGGCCTAGAGTATTTCTGTGGTTATAAAGGCTTCTCATTAAGGGTACAATTGGAAGTTTATGCTAAATTATTTTCACATTTAAAAAAAGAGTCATTCTTTTTGGAACAGAACAAAAAGGAAATAGGTTCACATAAACTGGAACAGAGGGAGTAGCAAAATAAGTATTTCTTGTATATACTAACATTGAGACATGGAATAAGGCATGAATTACGCTATTTATGTTTTTCTTCTCTCTCAGACAACTGGACATACCTATTTTTAAGGTGATTACCTTTACTGTGGTTATGACTACATGGCGCGAATACATATGAACACATGCGCATACAACTGGAATGCCCTGATTTTAGGTGCTTTTTACTACTGTATTCATGAATACAACATCGCGAATACATGTGCGTACAGCTGGACTGCCCTGATTTTACGCGCTTTTTACTGCTGTATTCATGAATACAACACTGCATATACTTGTGAATACATGCGCGTACAGTTGGGCTGCCTTGATTTTAGGCGCTTTTTGCTGCTGTATGAATACATGGCGCGAATACATGTACGTACAGCTGGACTACCCTAATTTTTAGGCGTTTTTGCTGCTGTATTCATGAATACAGCAACGCGAATACAACGAATACACTCCTGTAACAACCGAATAAATAGGAAGTAATTATGTATATGGTAGTTATAGGAAATTAATGGCCACTAAACAATAAATTTTTTTTAATTCCTCTAAATTTAATTACTGGGGCCCATGAAGTATACTGAAAACATGATAGAAAACATAAAAATAAAAATTTAAAAGTGAAAATCGTACTTTTGATCATAATATTATGCATGTTAATTTATTATTATAGTTTTTCATTCACTATATCCAACATTCATTTGAAGGGATCATTTGGCTGGGGAATAAATTATCCCACAATTATAATGGTAAAATATAATATGGTATTATAATAACAAGATTATTTAGTGAATATATTTTTGTTGAAAAATATTTGGCTTATTGGACTAAAGTATGATATACGAAGTATAATATATATTAAAAAAAAAAAATATATATATATATATATATATATATATATATATATATATATATATATATATATATATATATTTATATTTATAGAGTGTATACTAGATAAATTGTGATACACTTTTGTCATGCCATGACTGTCCTTCCTATCATATAAACACAATATCCACATATAATTCCGTATTTCTGTTGCATCTTATTTTGAGCATTGTTTATATTACTACACTATTCAAATTCATGTAAATCTTGTTTTCGAACCATATATCGACAAGTTTAAGAACTATTTTCTCCTTTCTATACTTCTTTGTTACACAAGGTTATGATTTGGTCTCCCATCAATTCTAAGTACACAAAAACAAGAAGCCAATTATAACGTACATAAATTACAATGGGTGGCACTTGTTCAAGTCACATTTTTAGTTTGGTCAATATAAAATACAGGGTGGAAATGCTGCATGTTTTAATTTCATTTTGTTTCTTTGTGACGTGTATAATTTTCATGAGGTTTATAGATCAAATAATAGGACGAAAAAAAAGTTCTTATCATGCGTTAAATAAAATTCCTTGAATCTCTCTTTTTTTTTTTTTTTTATGGTACAAAAATATATGTTTCTACTAGTTAGTTTATGTAATTATGTACAACTGAAAGTGAAAGAAAAGAGCAGAAAGAGATATCTAGACTTTATAAATATTAATAAGGTGGGTTACGGTGGGATAAATAAGCACTTTATTCTCAATCAAAGCTCATGTTTGAGCCGTGAAATGAAAATCCTTGATAAAAAGTATTTTTTTCTTTTAATGAGTCTTATACGGTATTAGTGAGCCCTGAGAGGATACCGAACAATGGGTAGAAAACATAAAAAAATATTTTTAAATGTGAAAATCTTACTTTTGGTCATAAAATTATGCATGTTAATTTATTATTATATTTTGTCATTCACTACATTCGACATTTTTGTGAAAAAAGTTCAACGGATACCCTAAGGGGTCATTTGGTAGGGAATAAGTTATTCCAAAATTATAAAGATAGAATTATAATGTGGGGATTAAATAATGGCATGATTATTTAGAAAATACATTTTTATTAAAAATTATTTAACTTATCAAATTAAAGTGAGATATACGAGGTATAATATAAAGCATATATTGGTATATACTAGAGAAGTTAGGATACACTTTTATTTTTAATTTTAACCTTAGATTTTAAAAGTTAATCCCGAGATTATTAATTTTGAATTTAAAAATTTAACCAAACGTGTGATAAGATAATTTCGCATTTAATCTCGGGATTATTATCCCTTATCCCACCAACCAAATGTGCGGGGAAGCCTGATGCGTAAGGCATTCCGCGTCGTAGGATCCGGGAAAAAGTTGCACCCCAAAAGGGTGCGATGTAGATAGCTTATCCTAGTGCAAATATTAGTGACCGCTTCTATGACTCAAATCCGTAACCTATAAATCACAAAAAAATAATTTTACTATTGCTTCAAGGCTTTCCTTCAATCCCACCAACCAAATGAACCCTAATAATGGGGATAATAGAAAAAGAAACAAGGAACAGTATCAAGCTTATTCATCCGCTTGATAATAAATATTAAAAAAAAATGAAAGAAAAATAAAAATTAATCAAGAAATGAAGGAAAAATGTCAAAATACGAAAAAAAATAGGAAACTAAACTTTTGGATTTTGCTCCACCAAGAAAAAGATGAAGAATAATAATAGAACGATGGATCCGTCACATCCCTCTTTGTTTGTGGGTGCGGGTCTCTTTTTTGACCAAGAAATTGTGATATAACAACAAACAAATGGAATAATCAATTATGGCGATTAAGACATACAATTTGTTTGGTCAAGAGAGTATGATACAATTAGTGTTTGTTGCGTGCCCACTCTGTCTAATCCAAGATAGAGGAGTATGACCAAAATAGAGTAAAGTTCACTTGACGAGGGCCACAAAATGGACCCGTTTTTAATTTTATTAAATTACATAAGAGAATTAATTTAAATAGTTGCTCATTCAATCATTTTTGTAACGGTTCGATCGGTCGTTTTGCTTTTTAGAACCCCGTTCTCCAAAATAAGACTCCCTATACGTGCTTTTACTATTTTATGACTTGCGGGGATGGTCCGGAATTTGGAAGAGTTCGGGTTGAAATCGGAGCACTTGGCTCCTTAAGGTTGGCTAAAAAGGCTAAGTTTGACTTCGGTCAATGTTTTGAGTAAACGACCTCAGAATCGGGATTTGACGGTTCCAACAGATTTGTATGATGATTTTGGAGTAGGACGTATGTTCGGATCGGGTTTTGGATGATCCAGGAGCGTTTCGACGCCTAATAGTGAAAGTTGGTTCTTTGAAGGTTTTGAAGTTCTTTAAATTTAGTTTGGAGTAGGTTCTGGTGATATGAGGTCCAAATGGGATTCCGATATAGGGAATAGTTCTATATGGTGATTTAAGACTTGCACAAAAAATTTGGTGTCATTCCGAGTAGTCTAAGTATGTTTCGGCGCGTTCAGAGTAAGATGGAAGAACTTGAAGTTCACAAACTTGATTCAATTTGGTTTGGGGGTATGATTCTTAGTTTCGTTGTTTTTTTATGCGTTCTGAGCGTGCAAGAGAGTCCGTTTTATGATTTCAAACTTGTTGGTACGTTTGGACAGGGCCTCGGTGGTCCCGGATGCCATTAGGACGACGTCCGAATTGAGTTAAGACTCAAAAGGGGCTGCTGGTGCACCAGTTCTGGTGTGCCCGCACCTGCGAGCTTCTGGCCGCAGGTCCGAGCCTGCAGATGCGTGCTTCTTGCTGCAGAAGCGGCCTGGGAATGTTGGCCACGGATTGCAGATGTGGATGGGCATGCGCACCTACGAACGCGCAAGAGCGATAAAAAGGACCGCAGGAGCGGCCTAAGCTGTAGGTGCGACATGTGCGTCGCAGGAGCGGGCTTGAGGTCCGCAGAAGCGAAAGTAGGCCACTGGGAAAGGGCCACATCTGCGATGACGTTTCCTCGGATGCAGAGCCATAGTAGCGGCCAACCCTCCGGAGGTGCAAAAATCGCTGAAGGCAGAACCCTCATTTAATACGAGACTTTGACATTTTGAGCTAATTTATTTCATTGCTTGGGAAATTCTTGGAGCTCTTGGGGAGGGGATTTCACCTAAAACTTTGAGATAAGTAATTTCTATAAAGCATGAGTTAAATACATAGTTTATGGGCAGATTTAACATGTAAATCAATGAAAATGATGGGTTTAGGTGAAAACCTATGCTTTTGATAAAGATGGCATTTAACCACGAAATTTATTATGGAATTTAGTGAAAATTATATATTTAAGTTCATGAGGTTATGGGTAACAACTTTCTTTGAAAATTTTAGGAGACCGGGCACGTGGACCCGGGGGGAGGGGAGGGGAGGGGGAAATTTTTAGGAATCTTACATTTGGGGTTGGGGGTAATAACTTTAATAGTTGGAATATGAACTATTGAACATGTATTGACTGATTTATGTACCATTTGATTAGTTTTGGATTGTTCGGCACTGAGTTGTGGCTTTAGAGTGAATTTGAGGCCGGAAAGTAGGATTTGAGACGAGATAAGTCTCTTTTCTAACCTTGTAAGAGGGAATTAACCCCACAGGTGAATTGATTAATATGTACTTCTATTTGTGGGGACTACGTACGCACGAGGTGACGAGAGTCCGTACGTAGCTACTAATTATACTTATGTTCGGGTAGTCTAGGACCCATACCATGCTATATTTACGATGTTTGCACCCTACTTATTAACTTAATTGCTTAATTCATGTTGGAACTTGATAAAGAAATAGTAGAAGGTTAAATTTCATTTACTTAAATTATTGGACGGAACACTTGACTGTTTTTGAGAATTGGTGTTTCTTTAAATAATTACCTCTTAATAAACCTTGAATTTATAAAGTATTTTCTTTTTTCGTGGAGTGGGCCAAACGCCTCGGTAGCAAATAAATGCATCTATGATTCGTATCGTTCGACCCTCGACAGTGTACAGTTTAAATATTTTTATGTTGGATGGGTCCGTACGACCTCGGCTTAAATTGCGCGTAATAAATCTTCGAAACTAATTATAATTGATATTGTTTCGTTGGCTTGAGATATAAATTGTTAAACGATGGAAATAAAATTGGGATTTATTATTCTGCTTAGTTATAATTTTGATATTTATTGTTAGCTCATAGTAAGTGTCAAAGTCGAGCTCTCGTCACTACTTCTTCGAGGTTAGAATGGATACTTACTGGGTACATGTTGTTTATGTACAGTTGATCACTACTATGAGACTACACGATGAGCTGTTTTCCGAGCCCGTTCTGTAGTAGACAGAGTCTTTCTTTTTGTTTATTTCTTTTGTCTATTTTGTTTTAGAAAATAGAGTAATATTCTTTTGTATATTCTACTAGTAGCACATACACTTGTGACCCCCAGTGGCAGATCCAGAATTTTATCAAGCGGTGTAAAAATATAAATAATTAAATACATCGAAAAGTCAAGGGGTGTCAACCTATAATGAATATACATAAAATAAAAAAAATTGTCTAGCAAAATAGCGTAATTTTCCGGCGAAAGGGTGTCACTGACACCCCTTGCTTCAATGTGGCTCTGCCACTGGTGAAACCAGGTCTTGTTGATTTATGCTAGTTGACACTTGACGGTTTTTGGCTTATTTAATTTGTCTCACTTGCTTATAAAAATTTGATCCATCATTTTTATTAAATCTTACTCCTTATTTATGCACAACTTAAAAATCAATTATTTCAAATCTTTAAAGGAAGGGATCACAGAGTTATTTCATAGTCGGCTTGCCTAACGATAACGTTGGGCGTCATTACGGCCCATAGGAGAAATTGGGTCGTGACGGTTTTAGCTAAAATTAACTGGTAAATATATTGTTAGTATACTGTATCTGTAAAATAATACTGAAAAATAAAACAATGTATAAACAGAAATGTAAAAGAAGTAGAAATTAATCCGAGCACAGTGAATTCACAATGTTTCTTTAGGGAATTTAATCCCCTCCTAGTACTCGAAGTTGTGGCTTATTTCCTCTCAGGATAGAATGGATTACACACTGGTGTAGGGTTACTTCAAACCCCAGTGTTTCAGCGAACACAAATGGCGACAACAATCACACTTGTGTTATTTTTTTTATAAGAAAACAATGCAGAAAGAAAGAGGATAATTCAGAATTTTCGTAAGGAAAATCTGAGGGAATGCTATGCTATTTATAGCCAACATGTTGGGTTTAAATGAAGAGGTGCAACTCTTCAGAGTGACTGTTATGACTATTCGCGTAAGAACGACCATTAAGTAAATGGCTATTTACGCAAAACAAAACGGGAAATCAAAACACGGAGGATATTAACAAATAAATTTGGTTAAAAAAATTAATCAATCAATCATTTTATCAAATCCAAATTCAAATTCAAAGTCGAGCGAGCAACGACAACAACAGCGTGAGGCTTGCCTTCTTCTTAATTCTATAAGAGCTAGAATAAGAACAATTGTATGTATACCTATCAAGATTTTTTTTCTCTTCCAATATGGGACAATGTCTCTTTATCAAGGAGGGAAATTCAAAAAATTTCATTTTCTCTCCATTTCCCATTCACTATTTATTTTAAGCTAACCAAGCTTAAATCCAACAATACCCCACATGAATGGGGAATGGCTATATCACGAAAATATGTATGAAAAACTGTGTGATTTGCAAGCAAGGATTAATCGCATATGGATAAGTAGGTTTTCCTTCGAACTTTCTGTAGTGAACTTATGTCGGATATACTCGATTAATCGGTAGATTTGATATCTTTAAACCATTGAACTTTGATGTATACCTAGCCAACCATAATTCATACAATGAATCCTTAACTGTCTTTGGTTCTCATTGTTATGTTCATATCATCCATGAACACCGCCTGGTTTTATAAGTGAATAGAGAACTGACCTTACAAAATTCTCCTTTTAGCGGCTAATACTTCACACTTACAGAGGTGATTCCTAAACGTGTCATCCCTTAGATACACTATTAGATATACTCTATATCAAATTATAATTAAAAAGCCTTAATGCTTTATCCTTGGTATTGAACATTGTCTCATCACGAGAATGGATAAAAATTTTAGTTGACAATGTTGAACCGTCATTAATGACCTTGTTTGATCTCCTTGAACCTATATCTTGGGATCTCTAGTCTTCTAGATAGAGTTACCGCCACAATGACTTGTCCTCAGCCATAGTTCCATTCCTCTCGATGATTTCTCAACTACCTCTCTAGTTAGGTATTTTGTAAGTGGATCCGACACATTATCGCTCGACTTTACATAGTCAATCGTGATAATTCCTCTAGAAAGTAATTACCTAACGGTTGTATGTCTTCGTCGTATATGACGAGATTTACCATTATACATAACACTCCCATACCTTACAATTTCCGCCTTACTATTGCAATGTATACATATTGGGGCCAACAGTTTGGGCCAAAATGGAATATCTTCAAAGAAATTTCGGAGCCATTCAGCTTCTTCACCGGTTTTATCTAAGGCTATGAACTCAGCCTCCATTGTAGAGCGGGCAATACAAGTTTGTTTGGACGACTTCCAGGATACCTATCCTCCACCAATAATGGATACATATCCAATTGTACATTTTGAATCAGTTGAACCGGTGATCCAATTTGCATCACAATATCCTTCAATCACGTAGGATACTTACTGTAGTGCAAAGAAAAGTCATGTGTATGTTCTAAATATCCCAAAACTCGTTTCATTTCCATCCAATGAAATTAACATGGATTACTCGTGTATCAACTCAATTTACTTATATCACAAGCTATATCTGGTCGTGTACAATTCATGATATATATTAAACATACCAACACACGAGCATAGTCCAATTGTAATATGCTTTGGCCTTTGTTCTTTGCTAGTGCAAGATTTACGTTAAATGGAGTCTTTGTGTCACGACCCAATTCCGGAGTCGTGATGGCGCCTGTCGTGGAACCAGGCAAGCCTCCCTATTTAACTAAGCTAAATTCAATTCCCGGTAAAAATGTGATTTTTAAATGAATTTATTAATAAAACTAAGAATCTGAAGTTAAAACAATATTTGAAGAACTAAATTTCAAACCTCCAACCCCGGATCCGGTGTCACTCAGTCATGAGCTACTATAACATAAAGCAAAGAAAAGGGAAAATGGACAACATTGTCACAAAAAAATAAAGAAAAACAGGTAGAATAAGAAAAAGAAGACGAGGTCGCGATCGCCAGCTGCTACCTCGACAACTCCACTAGAAACTCTGACCACTGCTCAAAATCCGCTATCGGGTCCCGATGTACCTGGATCTGCACACAAGGTGCAGGGGGTAACGTGAGTACACCAACTCAGAAGTAACGAACCCAAACTATGGGCTGAGAAGTAGTGACGGACAAAACCTCAATTATGTTACAATAAATATTATGCAGAATTTAGACATGCTAACAGTTTATCAGGATGAGAAAATATGCCAAGTGTGCAAGTATACTCTACATGCCATCATAAAATATATGAATGAAACCATTATGGATATCCACATAGTGCTCAAAGCTCTTCCAAAGAAGTCCACTCAGTACTACATATGGCTCTCAGGCCCAGGGAAGTTCCATCCCAAAATATGCATAAACACCGGTGACTGTAGTCACTATGTACTGAGGAAAAAGTCCAATCCATCCCCCACGGAGAAGATCCATCTCCGGAATACAACACTCGGACAATTTCCATATTTAGGGAAGATCCATCCCTCTCATAACATTAGTTTCAGACAAGATCCATGCCCGGGAACATACATCCCTCAATATCACTTCGGACAAGATCCATGCCCAGGGAAGATCCATCCCCCATCACTTCGGACAAGATCTATGCCCAGGTAAGATCCATCCCTCAATATCTGTGCTCACCGGGGGCGTAAAGACTCCGGAGGGGCCCTAGTGGCCCAAGTACCATATCAAGCCAACGAAGGCATGATTTAAATATCATTGCAGTGTGCAGTCCATTCTCATAATTGTTTCAATAACAAGCTCTCGGCCTTACTCATTCATTACTCTTCAGTCTCACTCACATGGATCACAACGGCTTCCATCAACCCCAAACAATGATAAGTATGCAAGTAATTAACAATACTACGACTGGATATGAAATGATATGCTATAACAAGACTGAGTACATGACATCAAATAATCACAACATGAGACAGCAATATACGACCACTCGGGTTTTAGGTTTTCCAGCGTGAAGCCTAGCATTTATACGTAACATGATTTCTAACATGTTCACAATTACCACATAATAGGTGCACAAATATCATCATGGAATAATCACTAAGAGGGGCCATGTGATAAGCCAGGCCAAAAATACCCGGTGCACGCCCTTACACCCGTCACTGGCATGTGCGTCACCTCAACAATAGTCATAAATCATTTAGCTCGGGTTTTCGAACTCTCAAAACCAAGTTTGGAAACATTACTTACCTCAAAACCGACTAAAAACTATTCTGTAGTGCCTTTGCCTCTAAATCCGGCCTCTGAGTGCTACAAATCTACCAAGTTCAGATTTTTATCATCAAATTATGCTTAAGTTGTGAATCCCAATCGAACAATATCAATTTAGCTCAAAAACCCAACCCCCGGGCCCACGTCCCGAAATTCAGAAATTTTTATACCAAATACCCGGTGCACGCCCTTACACCCGTCACTTGGCATGTGCGTCACCTCAACAATAGTCATAAATCATTTAGCTCGGGTTTTCGAACTCTCAGAACCAAGTTTGGAAACATTACTTACCTCAAAACCGACTAAAAACTATTATGTAGTGCCTTTGCCTCTAAATCCGGCCTCTGAGTGCTCCAAATCTACCAAGTTCAGATTTTTATCATCAAATTATGCTTAAGGTGTGAATCCCAATCGAAAAATATCAATTTAGCTCAAAAACCCGACCCCCGGGCCCATGTCTCGAAATTCAGAAATTTTTATACCAAAGTTATTTGTCATCTTACGAGTCCGTACATATAAAGAACACTAAATTCGGAGTCCAAATGACCCCTCAAATCACCAATTTAAATATTCTAAATCACAAGCCCTAATCACCCAATTTACACTGTTTTCTCCCTAATTTCCACCAAAATCCCAATCTTTAATCACATATAAACGAGTTTAGAGTCCAAAAATCTTACCTTGGTGAAGAACTATCGAATTCCCTCTTCAAAACCCTTCAAAAAGCTTCAAACCCGGATGCAATATTGAGAAAGATGGATAAAATTCGTGAAGGCTGGTTTTTATACATTCTGTCCAGTGATCTCGCACCTGCGATCACTTACTCGCACATGTGGCTACGCAGGTGCGATGCTACTTCCGTACCTGCGATCTCCCAATTCCGCACCTGCGACATCGCAGGTGCAAAAAATTCCTCGCACCTGCGGACCACTCCCTACTCAGCCAAATCTCGCACCTGTGGATCTCAATCTGCTCCTGTGGAACTGCACCAACGGCTCCCTTGTGCGGTTCCCTTTCCGCATGTGCGAAAACACCAGCAACAGCAACCTACAGATTTACCAAAGTCACTCCAAACTTCCCATTAACCACTCAAAACCATCCCGAGCCCCTCGGGACCCCAACCAAACATACCAACGCATCATATATGACCATTCAAACTTAGTCGAGCCTTCGAAACACAAAAAAAAACATCAAAACTCCAAAAACTCATCGAATTCAAGCCTATGATCATTGAAATTTCTAAATTCCACCAACAATGTCGAAACTACCCAAAACAACTCCGATTGACCTGAAAATTTACAGACACATCCAAAATGACATTATGAACCTGTTCCAACTGTCGGAATTCCATTTCGACCCTGATAGCTTATTTTTCACTGCCGACCGGAAATCGCCAAAACTAACTTTCGCCAATTCAAGCCTAATTCTACACCGGACATCACAAAAACATTCCGGACATGCTCCTAAGTCCCAAATCACCTAACGAAGCTATCCAAGCCATAAAATCCATGTTCCGAGGTCGTTTACCAATAAGTCAACCCTCAGTTGACTTTTCCTATTTTAGGGTTATTTTTAAAGACTAAGTGGCTAAACTCTCACTACAACCATTCCAATTTCAAGCCTACCAACTCTAACACATCAATAACTGTATAACTAACCTATGACTAGTCAAGAATAGTAATTATAATGTAGGTTCTACGTAACGACGGATCGGGTCATTAAACTTTGCAACTTTAAAATCTAAGTGACAAGTACCGCTTCAATATAATGAGATGGTGACAATGCCAGACCTTGAGGAGTATTATGGATATTAATAACTAGAATTAAATCGAAAACTCCCAAGTCCTTCATAACTTACTAGTTAGCATATGCTTAGTTGCATTTATGTTGGAAATGTCATTACTCATTATCAACATATCATCCACATATAAGCAAATCATGATTATGTGATTTGAAACATTTTTAATGTACACATATCTATCACATTCATTTATCTTAAAAACATTTGATAACATTGTTTGGTCAAATTTCGCATGCCATTATTTGGGTGCTTGTTTTAGTCCGTAAAAGGGACTTAAAAAGTCTACATTCCTTCTTTTCTTTACCTGGAACCACATATCCTTTAGATTGTTCCATGTAGATTTCTTCCTCCAAATCTCCATTTAAGAACCTTCTTGTTGTCTATACCCTTTGACCATAAGTCTTGCCTTATATTTATCAATAGTTCCATCATCTTTCATTTTCCTCTTAAAAATCCATTTAGAACCCAACGGTTTATTTTCAAGAGGAAGATCAATCAATTCCCATGTATGGTTTTTTTATATGGATTCTATTATTGACTGCCTCTTTTCAAAATGATGATTCCGAATAAGACATATCTTCTTTAAATGTTTGAGGCTCATTTTCCTATAAGAAAGTCACAAAATCTTGTCAAAATGAAGTAGACATTCTTTGACGTTTATTACGTCTTGGATCCTCCCGATTAAATATGCTTTTTTTTATTCCCGATGTCGTTTAGATCCTTCACCAATCGACTCACATTCCTTTTTATACGGATATATATTTTCGAAGAACTCAGCATTATGTGATTCTATAACCGTATGATTATGATTTTCTGATTTATGAACTAGAAATCGATATGCTTTACTATTGGTCGCATATCCTATAAAAACACAATCAACGATTTTCGGTCCTATTTTTTCCCTTTAGGGTTTAGGAACTTGTACTTTTGCTAAACAACCCCACACTTTAAAATATTTCAAGTTGAGCTTCCTTCTTTTCCATTTTTCATATGGAATGGATTGCGTTTTGCTATGGGGTAGTCGATTTAGTATCCGGTTCGCCGTAAGAATGGCTTCCCTCCACAAGTTCCACGGCAAACCATAACTTATCAACAATGCGTGTTCATCATCTCATTTAATCAACAATTCTTTCTTTCCGCAATCCCATTGGATTGAGGCATGTAAGGGGCTGCTGTTTGATGAATAATTCCATATTCTAAACATATTTCTTAAAAAGGAGATTCATATTCACCACTCCTATCACTTCTTATCTTTTTGATTTTCTCGTTATGTTGCGTTTCAACTTTGCTTTTGTATTTCTTGAATGCATCTATTGCTTCTTCATCTTTACTATTAAGTAAGTAACATAGCAATATCGAGTACTGTCGTCAATAAAATTTATGAAATACTTCTTTTCATCACCAGATGGTATTGACTTAATGTCGCAAATATCTATGTGAATTAAGTCTAAAGGATTTGAATTCCTCTCAACTGACTTATAAGGATTTTTAACATATTTAGATTCCACACATATTTGACATTTTGATTTGTCACATTCAAACCTAGGCAATACTTCCAAATTAATCTTTTTTTCAAGGTTTTATAATTGAAATGTTCCAAACGTATCTGCCATAAATCATTTGACTCAATTAAGTAAAAAAAAAAGATGAAATTTTATTATTCTCAACGACTATTACATTCTGTTTGAAAAGGCCCTTACTGTCGTAACCTTTTCCTACAAACATTTCATTATTACTTCTTACAACCTTATCATATATACAAAAACACACTTAAACCCATTCTTAACGAAACGTGCAGTAAAGACTAAGTTCTTCCTAATCTCGGGAACATGAAGGACGTTGTTCAGAGTCACCACCTTGCCAGAAGTCATTTTCAGAAATATCTTGCCACATTCTTCAATTTTGGCCGTTGCAGAATTTCCCATAGAAAGCATCTTTTCGGGTCCAACGGGAGCATATGTAGCAAACACTTCTCTAACAGCACTGTCACACCTCTTTTATGTCCCACAAAACCCTATTACGAGGTTGAGTTAGAAGAGTTTTT